>CM055080.1:2880608-2966534 GCA_029204045.2 Tillandsia leiboldiana | reverse complement strand
ACTTGTTATTTTGAAATAACGAATAAAATTTATAAATTTATTTCATCCTAAAATTGATAAAGTGTAACATATACATATCTTTCGGAATGTACAACTAGTATATTTCTTCGGGCACTCTCTGTGGTTTTTTTTTTTTTTTTTTTTTTTTTTTTTTTTTTTTTTTCTCTGTTTATTTTGCTCCCATTGGTCTTCCTCTGCTTGTCTGTATTGTACTCCCTACTATGGTACGACCACAATCAATCTTTGGGAACAAAACAAGTGGATGGGTACAACAAAGTTTGGTGAGAGGGATATTTTGTGAAGGAAAAGGAGGGATGAACCCAACCACTACCTACGGGACCAAACATAACGGATCCCCAGAACGAGGGGCCTCCCACTTTCCGTTCTATTTTTAAGGCTTAATCCGAACGCATTTGAACAGCGCCAAAATACTATTAAGGAGATCACTTAATGTTATTAAATTTCTACTCTTTCACAAAAGAACTGTGGGGTTAGTCTGTGAAAGAATGTGGGGTTAGGTTGGTGTGTTTTTCTGACAGTATTTTTTTAAAAAATATAAAACTTATGTATATAACAAGCTAATATAAATATAAAACAGAAGTATAAAATTTATTTTTTTTTAAGAGAGAAAGATAGAATGATATTCGTTTCGTTTATTTTAAAATAAATTTAGCTAAAAATTATAAAATAATTAGATTCGAATTCAAAATCTATATATCAACTATCAACTCTTTGTCACTTATATTAGGAGCAATTGATATAAATATAGAATTACTATATCACTCTTTTTTTTTTTAGAACAAGTTTGTCCTCACTGAAAATAATTTAATTAAGGTAAATCTTTAATTAATTTAATTATTTATTAATTAATTATCTAATTATTAAATAATTAACCAATTGATTAGTAATTTATTAAATTATTGTGGTTGATTAAATTATTAATTAACAATACTCATTGTTAATTATTTTACTAATTAATATTAGAATTATCTGACAAATAATTAATTAAAATATTAATTTTTTATTTAATTAATATTTTATATTAATTAATTAGATAAAATATGTATTATTTAATTATAATTATTTTTATTCTTATTATTTCAATCTAACTATCCAATCACTATTTTTTTTTTTCAAAAATAATTCATTTTATAAATGCAAAATTAGCTTGAACATTTCTGTTTATTTTAATATTATACCTATATTTGGAATATATAATAATTTTATTTATATTCGAACACTACAATAAAATTATGCTATAGCGATACTTTTAAATATTTCTAAAATTTTAAAAAAAATATCGCTGGTAAAATAGTGACACTTATTATTGTGTCGCTATATGTAAAGTCGCTAGAAGGTATAGCGACTCATTATTATAATGTGTCTCAGAACTATGTGTTTATAATTTATTTTGAATATAGATGGAATTATATAGGGCACTTACACAAAAATATCATAAAAATATGTCACTATAACCTAATTTTGTTGTAGTGGAATCAACGCAGTCCTATAAGTTTAGTAATTATTGGTAAACTAGTATATATATAACTTAAAAGATAAAAATAGTTAGAAGATAGATCCAATGGTGAAAAACTTAAGTACTTAATTTTTTTAATAATTTATAAACTGTATCTATTGATACAATATAAATTATTAAATAGGTATATATAACTTAAAAGATAAAATAGTTAGAAGGATAGATTTAATGGTGAAAAATTTAAGTACTTAAATTTGTTAATAATTTATAAACTTATCTATTGATACAATCTAAAATTATTAAAATATTTAACTTTAATAAATCAAAATTTTAAAATAGTATTGCCACTCTCTCTACTCTTTTTTTCATATGAATAATTCTATTTAATTTAAATTTTATATTTTAAATTATTTTTTTTTTTAAAAAAATTTAAGGTTTATTTTGCACAATAGTGTACATTGCACATGCTCTTTTTATTTGTATTTATTTATTTTATAAATGCTACTTATTTATTCTATAAATCTAGACAGGTATATATTAGTTAGCATTCATTTTAATTATTTATATCTTTATAATTTATTTATTAGTTTTAACAAGGTGGATGATAAATCTAATTTTGCTGTCATTTCAATTATAATATTTGAGTTTTTTTTTTGTACAGTTTTTGACAGCAAAATTTTGACTCAACTATGCACACCAAATACAAAATTTGACTTTTTTATGTAGCTACCATATAGGTGTAGTTCTAATTATATCTAAAAGATAGTTTTCTAGTATAAATAATATCTTACATTTATATTAAAAGAATCATCACTTACTTGAATCCAACCCAGATAAAAGTTTGAATAATAAAAATTTAACTTTTAAATATAAATAATCCATAATAAAATAGGCTGCAGTTTCAGCTAAGCTTTATATAATTCTATCTAATTGCATTACTAGTCTCTATCCATATATGTGTGTGTTTATCATGCTACGCGTAATCTCGGGGGGTTTTTTGCATTAGTCTTAACAAAAAAAAGTTTACAAATATTTTTTTAAAATTTATATTTTATAAAATTAATGTTATTTTTTGTCATGTAAATGCCACATAAGCACTAAGTATTTAAGTGAACGCGAGAAATAATTTTTCATATTTAAATATAGTAAATTATTTATCGGGTGGTTCGAAGTAATTTTTAGAATTTGTTAAAAAAGAGAAGAGAATAAGATAAAGCGGGAATAAAAAATTCGTATTTAAAGTAAATTTTTAAAATTTGATGGATGTGAAAGAAAAGAAGAAGAGAATGAGGCAAAGCGGATATTTTTAAAGATTTGATGAAAAAGAAGGAGAAGAGATGAGGAAAATCGAAAATGAAAAATTCATGTTTGAACTAATTTTTGAATATTTGGTGGAGGGAAAGAGAATGAGAAGAGAAAAGGCAAAACAAAAATAAAAAAAATGAGTGCTTGAAATAGTTTTTCACGATTGGATTGATGTGAAGAGAGAAGGAGATTTGATGGATGTAAAAAGAAAAGGAGATTCAAAGAAGATAAATCGAAAATTTGTTTAGATACGATAAATCCATTCATCATATTTAAAGCATGGTAAATTATTAGACACTATAAATTATTTACTGTGTTTTAATCGTGTTTAACTTAAACACTTTTATTTCTAATGCTTGTATTGCGCTTATGTGACTCTTACGTGACAAAAATAAAATTAATTTTATAAATATAAAATTTAAAAATTTACTTATAAAAGAAAATGAGAGCATCAATTAAAAAATATATATATGTAATCGTTCAACATTCTTGATATCATTTGATCATCTCAATTTGGCACATAACGTCTACTGCCTTTTTCAAACTATGCAACCTTTTTGCTTTGATCAGCTCAAATGTGCAATCAATCTCTTACAAAAATATAAAAATATTATCGACGGTCCTAACGCAAGTGGTAAAGAAATTAATGATTAATATTCGAGATTTCGAGTTTAAAATTTAATTATTTTATATTTTTAATTAAATTTATTTTAAAATTAAACGAAATAAATAACATATTATTTTTTTCTCAAAAAAATAATAAAAAAAAACATAAAAATATTAGAGCCGATTGAACAATAACCCTAACATATTTATAAATAGATAATATATTTATAAATAAATAGAATATATATTATTAAAGTTGACATAACCGATTCTATTAAAATAAATATACAAAAGAATATTTAGGACTGAACTGAAATAAAATATAAAATTTAAAGAAGGATAGCAATCACTGATTTAATTAACTTGATTCCAAAAAATGATAAAAGCTTTGGTGGCCTCTTTTGTGGTGGGGAAGAAATGAAAAGAATGGTGCACCTTTGATTTGACAACTCCGTACAGCTGCAAAGAAAGATGGTGAAAATTGTATGCAGATTCCCTCAACAACAACAACAGAATAAATAAATAAATAAATAAATAATGGGTAGGTCACTTAGGGCAATTGTTAGTTTAAAGAGGTTAATAATCTGTTTTTGACAAATGATTAAATTGAATCAAATTGTATTCGAAATTATGGTATTCTAGTTTTTCTGTGCGACTTGACTGGGTGGTCGGCAGTGAGAAAATATTTATTATTGATGTACCGAGCCCGTTGTACATCAAACAGACGTAAAAAACGGACTCAGCATGTGAAAACGATAAAAATCGATTATTTTTGGGCAAATAAGCCTAACGGGCCGAAATTCGGGTGGGCCGGTCCAACGAGCCCGTGGGCGTTCACCGGGCGCAGCCGACGCCGCAGGACGCCACGTGGCGGCTTGTGATTCGCCGTAATCAGCGGCGCTGATTAGCTGGCGCACGCGGGCGACGACCGAGTCAACGACGCTGGGCGCCACGCGGCGCCCTGCGTCTGGCGGGCGCCAGCCGCCCCGTACGCAGGGGCGGGCCACGCGGCGCTCCCCGAGCGGGTTCCCTCCTGCTGTTTCGTGGAGCGGGACACGCGGCGCGCCGTTGTTGGCGGACGCCGCTGTCCCGTGTTCAGCCGGATCGTGTGTGGAGCCCGAATTGGTTTAGCCCACTTGACTCAAGAGGAGCCTTGGTTTTTATCCCCTTTCCTCTCCCATTTTCTCTTGATTGGGATTCTTGATGCTCTGTTGTTTTTTTGCAGAGTTTCTTCTTCTGGTCCTCCACCTTCTATAGAATTTCGGAAATTTTTGGAGTTCGCGGCATTGGTGTTTTTCCCGTTTCGGCGTGCTTCGACATTTCCTTTTCGGTGGTTTTCTCCGTCGCAATTTCATCCGTGGGCTCCCCTGGACAGACTCGAGGGAAATTTTAGCCGATTTCTATGGCAGCATTTCCGTGAGAGGTAGATCTTCGATTTCCGTATTTACCGTTTCTCTCAGTTTTGGGTTTTTAATGGGTTTTTCGGATCATCTTAGAACCCCTTCCTTGTTGTGGAATTTTTCCGGACAGCTGAGATTGTTCTATTTTTATTTCGGTGCTCCGTTATCGGATTTTGGTCTGTGAGGACTCGATCGACATCTACACTTCGTGAGGATCGCATTCATATTTTTCTTGGGATTTTTGGAAGTCATCTCGCAAGTGAAATTTTACTTTTTCTCAGACAGATGTGCGACAACGATGTCGTTTTACTGATTTTGGATTTACTGCAGTTTTTGGCTCATATCTCGGTGGTCGGGAGGATTTTTTGGGTATTTTTGGGCTCGTTGGAATCGTGGGAACCTGAGGATTACCCACGTTCAGTTTCAGCCAATTTGGACTTCGAATCATTGCGCGCATCTAGGTGGGTTGCTTTCGTTTTCAAAACCGGTGGACGGTTCTCTAATTCTATGTGTTGGTGAACATGCATGTTTGTGAGATGAGATAGAAGGCATGTTGGTGAGAGAAGATATTTTCTTTTGTTGATATTGAGATCATGTTGGTTAATGTTCCCTATTTACGATCAGTCAAATTAAATGTTATTATTGGAACTTTGACCTAGCACCCTGTCATATGTTGCATGTTCAACCAGACTAGTAGAAAACCCCAACTTGGGCTAGTTTATTTATGCTTTAGACCCTCCCACACTTTTATTCGTTTTTCTTGGACTTAGAGTGTTCCTCGCCCGGGTAGTGGGCCGAGTGGTCGGGTTGTTGTGGGATGCATGTTACACTCATGTCTGGAGGCCGAGTGGAGTCTGATAGCTGTGGTTAGATCGGTGCTAGTCTTGGGAGCCGTCTGAGTCGATGGTGGGTCCCAGCTGTCGAGTATTTCCAGCTAGTGGTTTAGAGATGTGATTTGGGTACTATCGATCTTGTTGATCGTGAATTTGGATTATAGCCTGCATGAGCCATATTGAGCTCGACAGAGATACGCGGATACTTTCCTTAGTGGGGTCGCACCCCTCGAGTGCCGCTCCGGAGCTAGGCCTGTTACTTTGCTATCGCGACCTGTCGATGCAGTCCTTCTGGCTGGGCCTTTTTTTAGGCAATCATGGACGCCCTACGTAAGTCCAGTCCTCCGTGGATGTAATGGCAGTAGGTGGGCGCAGGTTTGACTGGACCCTATGTGGCAGTCAGTGTAGATTGGGTGATTGTTTTATCGAGAGATGGTAGATGCATTATGTTTCATCTGTATCACCCCTTGAGCATTTAGATAGAGGCATAGTAGCTGTAGAGTTATTTCTAGCTTTTCCTTTTTAGTACTACATATGTTACTTTATGCCTCTAGTAGACTTAGTGGACAGACCGTCGAGCTTGGCGGCGATACCCACTGAGAACTACGTGACGGTATAGTTCTCACACCCTCTGTCGGTGACAGTTTTGCAGAGGCATCTTCGCTAGTTCCTACCTCTGCTATTGCTGCTTCTTCTGGTCGAGACAAGAGAGCCGCGAGCTAAATCCCTACCTGTCTTTGGAGAATAGCTGTACCCCCTTGTTGGAGATTTGTAGTACAGTCAATTAGATTGGTATATTTACTCTATTGAGAGTTTTCTTTTTTTGAGAGACTGATGTATGGTGAGGATCTGACTTGTACTGTGAGCCTGTACACTGATTTAGTATTATTTTAGTTTACCTCCTCGTTTGGGTTCTTAGATGTTGTATTAGAGGATAATGTATGATGATTATTTTTTGGAGATGGATATTGTATTTTTATTTTCAGTTGTACAGTGGTTGGATTTTAGTTTTACAGCAGTTACTTTCCAACTCTGATATCTGTATAGTGGTTAGTATTATCTTTTGCAGGTTAGTCGCTTCGTCTATACGGGGTATCCCGTATGGGTGGCGGATCTGTTGGCGGGCCCGGATGGCAGTCTCGACAACGGGGCGTGACTAATTAGAGTGGTATCAGAGCCTAGGATGTAGGTCATGGTGGACTTAGAAACCCTAGGCTTGTGGTTGGACCATAGGATGACTTCGTGAGAGTCGTGATTTATAGCGAGAGTCCTGATTGAGTTTTATACCTCTCCCAAGGGATGAGATGAGTGATCGGCATGTTTATTCTCCTAAGTGATTATGTTGGCTGCAGACAACATAAAGTTGTGGAATGAGTGGTATGCTCTAGACTTTCACTAATTGGGTCGAGTGTTTGTTGTGTGCTGATTTGCGGTTTTCGTTGTGGTGAGCGGTGTCTCCCTGACGCTAGATTCTGACCCATGTGCATCCAGTCGTAGCAGTGAGTCAGAGCTTTTAGATTCGGGTCAGATACCCAGATTGAGGTCAGAGAGCTTCGGACCCAAATGGCAGGATTGTTTGAGGCTTATCGGCGGAGTCGTGAGCAGCTGCTTTGGGTGACACAGTTGTCGGAGCACCGGGCAGCCGACAATGCTTTCCTCATGAGACCACCCCGTTGAAGTCACTACAACAAAATTATGCTATAGCGACACTTTTAAGTGTTTCTAAAATCTATGAAAAAATGTCGTTGGCAAAAATACCGACACTTATTATTAGTGTTGCTATATGTGCCGTCGCTAGGGTGTATAACGACACATTTTTGTAATGTGTCCCAAAAATGTGTCCCAAAAATGTGTCCTTATAATCTAATTTTGGATATAGATGAAATATAAATAGGATACTTATACAAAAGTATCACAAACATGTGTCCCTATAACCTAATTTTGTTGTAGTGAGTATCCTCAGCGGCAGCGATTCTAGTGGCGCCGATGGAGCGAGCAGCCCCCTCCGTGCTAACGATTAGTGCCGAGACACCGAGGCAGGGCGGATAGCTGAGAGCAGATGAGCTGTGGGACATCATGGATCGACTAAGCCAGTTTCGGCAGTTGGACTCGACCCTTTTCGTAGGATTGAGTTTAGAGCCTCTAGAGGAGAGTCATGGGCGGCGGTGATGGAGAGACTATTTGAGAGCCTTCTTGTGCCAAAGAGTTTACACAGTTACTAAACTATGCGCAGAGGGACGAGGCGCATAGGATATGTGTGTTTGAGAGAGGGTTGCGCCAGGATACCTTCCAGCTTGTCGGTCCCTCCGACTACGGATTTTGGATGCCTCGATGGAGTAGGCGTTGTATTTGGAGCGTGGCACTATAGTTCCTGGGGGCAGGGACTTGCCGCCTAGGGCGAGTTCTGGAGAGAAGTATCCGACGCCAGATGATGGAGGACAGATCAGTAGGCAGCGGCCTTTTCGATTCCTGTCCCAGGGTTGAGGATTTCTTAGGCGCTACAGGTCGGGTGGACCCCCGATAGCAGCATCAACATTAGTATCAGCAGCGGTGGTAGCATAGATGTGTGATCAGAGGCAGGGGCCCTGCTCCCTATTTGGATAGTCTAGATATTTTTAGGCAAACTGGACTTTGACGTCTAGGCAGACTGAGCGACGACCACCTGCATCGAGCGGATGAGTCTGTGCCGCCCGGTTGGAGGGCACCACGGCGGTGGACTGTGTTGTCACAAGTATGATTTTCCTTACAGTAGTATGAGTTAGAGCATTTTGCATTTCTGTATGGACTAGAGGTAGAGTCGTTACCACGTGCACTAGAGGTACAGGTTCCTGTTGGTGTTGTGCACGTGGAGGAGGCTTATGGATCATGTCCAGTGCAATTGAGGTCGCGTGTCACGCCCCAGGGTCGAAACTGCGATCCGGGCCCGCCAACAGATCCGCCGCCCATACGGAAAGTCCCGTATGGACGAAGCGTCTAACCTGCAAAATATAATACTACAGCTACACAGATATCAGAGCTGAAAAATATACTACTGAAATAACATAATACATCTCCAAATAGTACAAGTCTGAACCTCACAATACAAAAGTCTCTAAAAAATAAAACTCTCAAAAGTAACTATCCAATATGCTCAAAGGGTGATACAGATGAAAATGATGCATCAACTCTAACCCAATATACTCAATCAACTCAATCACAATGACTGCCACATGGGGTCCAGTCAAACCTGTGCCCACCTACTGCCATTACATCCACGGAGGACTGGACTTACGTAGGGCATCCGTGACTGCCAAAACTGGCCGAGCCAGAAGGACTGTGTCGACAAGACGTGATAGCAAAGTAACAGGCCTAGCTCCGGAGCGGCACTCGAGGGGCGTGACCCCATCGAGAAAAGTATCCGCGCATCTCTGTCGAGCTCAATATGGCTCATGCAGGCTATAATCCAAATCCATGATCAACAAGATCGGCAATAACCAACATCACATCTTTAACTCATGGGCTAGAAATACTCAACAGCCAGGACCGCCGTCAACCCAACGGCTCCCCAAATAGGACATCAACTCAACATGTAAACTCACAGCTCATCTGCTCTCAGCTATCCACCTTGCCTCGGTGCCTCTGCACTACTCGTCGGCACGGAGGGGGCTGCTCGCTCCATCGGCGCCACTGGTATAGCTGGAGATGCCACTGCATGGGAAGAAAGTACTGGAGGACACTCAGACGGTGCTGCAACTGGCTATGCTCTCTGCCCCGACAGGCGCATCAAACATTCCATGACCTCCTCCGGGCGTCGAACAGCCTCCGACAACTGTGCCATCTGGGCCCATAACTCCTGGGTCTTGCTCTACCCTGATAGCTCTGCCTCCCGCTGCTCGGGTTACTCATCAGATGCGGGATGTGCCCTCCTCACTGCACGGCGTCTCAGGGGCATCATAGTCCACTACACAATAACAAACATCAGGACACAATAGCCATTCGACCCAATCCAGCAAAAGTTTAGGACATGTCATCCATTCCATAGCATTATGTTGTCTGCAGCCAACATAATCGCTTAGAAGAATAAACATGTCAATCACTCATCCCATCCCATGGGAGAGGCATAAAACTCAATCAGGACTCTCGCTATAAGTCACAACTCTCACGTAGTCATCCTAAGATCCATCCACATGCCAAGGGTTTCTAAGTCCATAATGACCTACAATCTAGGCTCTGATACCACTCTAATCTGTCATGCCCCAGGGTCGAAATTGCGACCCGGGCCCGCCAACAGATTTGCCGCCCATACGGAAAGCCCCGTATAGACGAAGCGTCTAGCCTGCAAAAGATAATACTACAGCTATACAAATATTAGAGCTGAAAAGTATACTACTGAAATAAGATAATACATCTCCAAAAAAGTACAAGTCTGATCCTCACAATACATAAGTCTCTCAAAAAATAAAACTCTCAAAAGCAACTAATTACTAAAATCCAGCAGACTGTACTACAAAACTCCAAAAATGGTACCACTATACTCCAAGGACGGGTAGGGAACTAGCTCGCGACTCCCTCGCCTCGATCAGCAACAGAAGGATCAGCAACAATCGCAGAAGACTCTGCAAAACAAAGGAAAGGAAAGAGGAAGGGGGGAGCCCCAGCGGGTGTGAGAACTACACCAATACGTAGTTCTCAGTAGGTACCGCCACCAAGCCCGACGGTCTGCCCACTAAGTCTACTAGAGGCATAAGATAACAGGAAAACTGTAATAATGTAAAGATAAACTGGAAAGAGTCTACATCTATCATGCCTCTATCTACAATGCTCAATGGATGATACAGATGAAAATGATGCATCGACTCTAACCCGAAATACTCAATCAACCCAATCACAGTGACTGCCACATATGGTCCAATCAAACCTGCGCCTTGTAATAACCATGATTTTTGAAACCGAAATTAAGTTTAAATAAAAATTTATGGATTATTTAATTAAAAAAATAGATTATTAATAGTGTAAATATGGCCCAAAAATATCGACTTTTGATCAAAATCTGATCTCAAAAATCTGAGATCACTAGTGCGACCGTCTCGTCGAAACAAGAAAGATTGATATTCACATGTTTTAGATCCGACGGTCGGATCTTCCGCAAATCAGCGAAGAAGTTGCGGGCCCACAACTTAAGTTGTGAATAGTAACGCCTGATTTATTTTCCCCTCTCGACCAACGTCGGCTGTTTCGCCGTCTGGACCCCAAACATAGTAGTATGAGTAGTCAATTCTAGCTAATTTTAACATTCCGAATGCAATGACACTGACAGAATTCGCGTTTGGCGACCCTGATACATCGGAATGCGTGCCTAATAATGAAATTCACTATATTTTATGGGCTGAGAATTTTTAGGAGCACCGAATCAAGAAAGCAAATACACTATTTGAAAGGTCTCAACAAGCCGGACGTTGTGGTGAAATCCATTTTTTAATTTGACGACCCGTGCATCTCGAAATGCGTGAAAAAGCCGAAAAGCTGAGTATTTTTGCAAGAAACCCTATTTTTCTTGGACCAAATAATTAAAGGATTTTAGGTGAAGGTCCTGGTAGCATTTGTTACCTACAGTAGGGGTCTTGGAGCATTTGGTGGGCTGTGTGAGTTCTTTGCAATTTTGCATAAAACCATGCATTAATGCTATATGGCTTTTGGTCTTCATGGAGGGGAGCACGAGGGGTTAATAAGGATTCCAAAGCATCACTGCTCTTCTTTGCACATTCCACACAAAGCCCTGGGTGAGAGGGTTGGCCAAGGAGACACCACCCACCAAGTTGAACCCGAGAGTGAGAGAGTAAGAGAGAGGTTGCACTCAAGTTCTTCCAACTTGCTCCCTGCGCCCTCTGGAGTGTTCTCCTGCGTCTGGAGATTGAGCCCGAGTTTGCTGGGTGCCTGCGCGACGCGGGGGAGGAGAACCGGCCTCAACTCATCTTCTCCAACTCCGGCAAAGGTGAGTCTCTTCCACCTTTGGTTTTTAGCACTTGAGACCCTTGGAAGTCAACTCTGTAGAGTCTAGAGATGCCACACACCAATTCCCAGCCTTTGGGAAGCCCCGGGTTGCCGGCGGGAGAAATATTCCCGCCGAAACCCTAAAAGGCTCCGCCGCGGCCGTGCGTTGCAACCGTTGGCTCAAATGCCAAACCAAAATGGTGGGCTTGGACTGTAGAACCTGTAGATTATCTCCACAAAATTTGGTAGAGTTTGGTTGAGTGTGTGCGTCGCAAATTGAAACCCTAGTTTTCGGGTTTTTAAGCTTCGGCCGAGCTCTTTGCTCCGGCGCCGGCGTCACTCCCCACCGCCGGCCACTTGCCCGAGAAGCTTCCTGGGATCAAGATGAACCCATCCATGTTTTTTGCATGGAGCCCATGTAGCTCAGATGGAGTTTCACCATTAATGGTGGAAGCTCGGGCCGAGCTTGCTCCGCCGCCGCCACCGCCGTGTCCTGTCTTCGGGCATAGGTCTAGGGAGTTTTGTGGGGTCGAGAAGCACCTGTAGGTGCTGTTGCTTGTGACCCAGAACCCCAAAATGGATAGTCACCATGGTTGGGCCAAGGTGGTGCCCGAGTTTCATCATCTTCTTCTTGTTCTCGGCCAACCGTGGGTGCAAAGATGCCCGAGCTTGGATAGGATGAGTTCCTGCTGCTCTGAGAAGCGACTTCACCAAGTTAGAATCTCCCAGATCCGAGTTTTTACAAGTTTCTGCTTGGGTTGGGTTTGTGTGTGTGTGTTAAGCTTGGTGCACACCATGTGTTTGATAGAATGCCTCAAAGAGCTCGAAATAGGTTTTAGCCATCTGTGACTATCCAGCAAGTGAGCTTTTGCTTCCACACAATCCCCTGAGCTTGATGCTCACTTCAGTTGCAATTTTGACTGAGTGGATTTTTGTATGGAGCATCTATGGCTCTTAGAGAGCTTGGGAGCTTGGATCTTTTGATCCAGCAGCAACTAGGCTGCAATTGGGTGAGCCCTCAGTTCCCTGTGATGTCCTGAGCATGATGCTCAACTTGGTTGGTGGTTGGCACAAGCAGAAAATTAAGTTATGGTAATTAGATCCATATGTGGGTCGAATTGATCCCGGGGCTGTTTTAGTGACTTAGCAAGTTCGCCGCAGTGAGCCTCTGTCTAATTTGAGGTCAATGAACGCGATGCTCACCTTAAAAATAGGTATGTGTGAGTTGTTCCCTGATCCATGTTCTTGTTATTGCCTAGATTTCTTATTGAGCCTGCCTTTTTATTGATCAGCATGATCTCATATTGCTATATTTGCCTTACTTATGATCTTTATCAGTTATCAGTTTATATTATGCCCTGCATGATTGATCCTTAGCTTGCTTCCACATATTATGATTTTATTCCTGGACATTTGCCATGCTTGATTAGTCATTAGCTAGCTTGCACACCTTTACTTGATTATCAGTATATCCTGATCCATGTTATAGTGATTGTTTAGTTATATCTTGCATATGTTGAGATTCAGTTGGCTTTCTGCCATTGCATTCCTATTGGGATTTTTCCCGGTTTGTTGCCGATTACCATGAGTCGAGATTTGTTGGCTTTCTGCTATTGCATCCCTGTTGGGATTTCCCGACTTGTTGCCGATTACCCGGTCGGTGGACCGTGAGCTTGAGCATTAGCATTTTGATCTCCACAGAGCTAGCTGTTCTTTCACGAACATTAGCGGAGTCGCGCCCCGTGTGTATGTTCTTTACCGGTAAAGTGGTCAGCAGTGGCGACCCGTGAGCCCGTTGGGGTTATAACAGCAGATTGGTGTACAGGTGATATTTTTCCTGAGGTCTTGTTGACCAATATGGTGGCTTCGATTGGGTATTTTGTTGTTCTACCTTTGATGCATAATTACCTGTTTAAATCTACTTTACATCATACTCTTATGATTGCCCAGTGTTTGCTCAGTTTCATTCAATACTTACATCAGCATGCTCCTATTATGATCTATATCTGCTTTGCTTATTGTTGATATTATCCGCACCATGATATACATTATGCTTACCTAAATTGATATCTTACTATCCGCTAGTTATTGTATGCCAGTAGGTACGATCTGCTATTTCACGACTCGTCGTGCCCACTGGGATACACTGTCGATGTATCTCACACTCCCTGGGTGACCATTTTTCAGGTCGGTCGGGTGCTGGGATGTCGGGACGTGTTGGTGAGGTTCCGTGATAGCAAATGACCCGTGGCAGCCGTTAACTTTTATTCTTCCGCATATTTATGTAAAAATGTTGTAATCATTATGTTTACCTAATCTTTTTAGAAGTGTGTAATTTAGACTACTCTAGTATTTGCTGTAAGAGCTTAGCCGAGCATATATAGAAAAGGCTCAATTCCAAGGGGGATTGGGAATTTTCTATATATGTGGCGGTCTGTCATGCCCTGGCTTGCTTTCAAAATCTGATTGAAAAAAAAAAATAAAAAAAATTAGACTCTGTTTTTGAACTCGGGGCGTGACACGCCCACCTACTGCCATTACATCCACGGAGGACTGGACTTACGTAGGGCGTCCGTGGCTGCCTAAAAAAAGCCCAGCCAGAGGGACTGCGTCGACAAGTCGCGATAGCAAAGTAACAGGCCTAGCTCCGAAGCGGCACTCGAGGGGCGCGACCCCACCGAGGAAAGTATCCGCGCATATCTGTCGAGCTCAATATGGCTCATACAGGCTATAATCCAAATAAATGATTAACAAGATCAATAGTGCCCAAAACACGTCTCTAACTCACTAGCTGGAAATACTCGAACAGTCAGGACCGCTGTCAACCCAACAACTCCCCAAATAGGACATCAACTCAACATGCAAACTCACTGGCAGGAGATACCCCACAGCCGACGACAACGAAGGGTCCGAAAATCCCGAAAGACTAGAACCTACAACCCAAATCAAACAAGAACATGCTCTAGGCCTAGCCTCTCGTTGTTTTCGACCCAAAGAAAAAAGACAGTCCTTAGAATCCAGATCACTCGACCTCTCTCTCTCGGGTGAAGAAGTTTATAGAAAATGTGATATTTATTACCGAAAACTATTTTCACTCGAACCCACGCGGGGTGAGGACTAAAAGTAGTTCCTTTTTCGTAAAACCATCTTGATTTAAGGAAACCTATTTTAATGAATTTTAGCTATTTTAGAAAAATTAGTTAGAAAACAAGTTTTTATTCCCAAACCGCGAAGGGCTAATGCCATCGTCCAATCAAACAAGAACAGATTCTGGTGACTCTTCGACATTTGGAAGAAAAATATTGGTTTACTAAAATCATGTGTGTCACGCCCCGGGTGTAAACCAGAACCCGGGCCCGTCCACAGATCCGCCGTGCACACAGAATTTTCCGTGTACACGAAGCATTGGTAACCTGCTCAGATATAACAGATATAGATAAAGGAGCACTAAACAGAGCTAAAATAAAACTACTACATCTCAGACTACAGCTGGAAAGTAAAAGCATAATAAAAACTTTCAAAATACAAGTGTCTCTCCCAGCTCACCAAATAAGTACAAACAGCTGGCAAGAGCCAAGCCCAAAATAACTACAACTGTTTGAGAAAAGAAAGTGGTACAACTGATACACGACTAAGCTCGAAGTCGGGGTAGATGAACTATCTAATCAGCGATCTGCTTACCTCGGTCTGCCCGAGACGGCCTTGCAACTCCCGCAGAAGACTCTGCAAAACAAAGGGGGAAAAGAAGAGAAAAACAATGGGGGTGAGAACTACTATAAAGAACAGTAGCCTCCCCTAGTGGGAAAACCTCAAACTCTGACATGCCCACTAGGACTACTAGAGGCAAAAAGGGAAAAACAGTAGTAAGCTATAAATGCTACTGATAAGAAAAAACTATCACTACAATGCCTCTAAATGCAGAATCAAAAGAGATGACTGTATGAATGCATCAGAAAACTGTATCTGTCCAAATAACCCAATCATGTGCCACCAGTAGAACTGGCATTGCCTGCTCAGCGGAATCTGCACACATGGCTCGAAACCACGGGATCGGCCCGCGCGGCTCGCATCCCAAAATAAGTATCATACCGGCACACAAGGCTGGGTCCGAAAATCCTACCTCCGGAGTGGCACTCGAGGGGAGCGACCCACACGAGTAAAGTATCTCTGTCATCAGTATCACAATATAGCAGGACTGGATCATGACTATGATCAAAGTGGGAAAATCCATCCACTAACGAAACCCCGATCCCCAATCTGGTGCAATAATACTCAATAAGTGGGAAACTCCATCCACTAGAGAAATCTGATACCCAATCTGATGCATAAGTAAAACATCCAGTCAACCGCCCAATGTCCGCGGTCGCCGCAACACCCCACAAGTCCAAATCTGATAAAGTAATCAACAGCTGGCTAACCGCCCAATGTCCGCGGTTGCCACAATGCCCCACGATCCATAATCGAGTCTAATCTGACCCTGACTCGATAGCCTCGACTACACTATCCCATACCCCTGCTCTAACTCGAGCAACATGCAACTGAATAGAAAGGAGAACAGCTAAACATGGTTTCTCCTAAGTCATTTCCCAATATGATAGTGCAGCAGTAAATAGTGGCCTAACTAGATGTCCAATCAAGCATGCAATTGTCCTGTACTTAGTAAAATAAATGCAACTGTCCGCGAAATAAAGCATGCTGGCAACAAATCATCACAATGGCCTAAGTACCCTACGTACTAGTAAATCATGCATAATATCCACAAAGTTACTAATAGAGCCTTCTATCTCTCAAGTGATATTACCACTCTAATTCACTAATGTCATTAAAAGCAAATACTAACATATATCCCATCTATCTCACATAAGCATGCAAATATTGTTCAAGGGGTGTAATTAGCTTCCTAACATGGAAAACACTCCAATAAGCCTAGTGGGTAGTCAAAAGTAAGAGATTCGCAACAACACCCACCTCGAAGAGCTGAACAGTCCAAAGTCCTACAGCTGATAATACCCAGAAATCCCAATCTCCCAATCCAACAGGTCCAGCAAAAACTCACAAGCTCTCCTGGGTACAACACAAGGTTCACCGTTACACTCTATTCCAAAAATTAACCAAGTATACACAGTCTGAAATTCAGTCTCCAAAGATGCTAATTTTTCACCTGCTGTAAGGGCTCCGAAAAATCCGATAAAAATACCACAGCGATCCTCGCGTCGAGGTCTTCGAAACGGGTACCTGCATGTCCAATTCCGAGCACCGTAAGCCAAGTTATAAATTCCACAGTACAGGTGCGCTCACAACTTCACAACACATAACTGTAATCTCATACACAGTTAAGGGAGAAAATTATACCTCCGAGCAAGCCTCAGAAAAATCCAAGAAAAATACGATGATGATCCTCGCGTCGGGTAGATGAAAAAAGTGTATAGGCTCGCCTTGATCCGAGGTCCGAGCGTGGAGAAATCCCCAAAATAATCCGCTGTCCTTGAAAATCCTCACATGAAAAAGGTGTTCCAGTAAGCATGGAAAAACTCCTCGAAATGCACGAAACGAGGAAATACGGAAAACACCAAGATCGTAGCCTTACCTGTCGCGGATCCAACGGCGAAGAAATCGCTCGAAAAGGTGGTCGGAGTGGGCTGGGGGAGCTCGCGCACCGAAACGCGACGGAAGAGACACCGGCGAAAGAGCTTCGCAATGTGCCAAGAAAATGAGAATCTCGAAAAGCGTGCCGCGTAAAATCCCCAAACTCTGCAGATGGAAGCGGCACAACCCGAGGATCAACTTCTCTGAAGAAACCGCAGTGAGAAAAAGCTCAGAATAGTGAAAAAGCTCACTGTGAAGTGAGCTCGGGCTATATAAAGGCCCACACAAACAATTGGAATAATTCCCATTGTGTCCCCGGTTTCGGGCGCTGGACCAGTTTCGGGCGCCCGAAACCGGCGGAACACCTTACCGCGAAGGTGCGCCCGAAACGCCCGGGAGCTGCCACGTCACCCGCACAGCAAACAGCTGTGCGGGGCGTGCCAGGAGCGGCCACGTGGCCCTCCCGGGGGCCGACGCATGTCCCGCACAGCAAACAGCTATGCGGGGCGCGCCTGCCGTCGCCGCGTGGCACCTACCCCGTCAAACGGGTAGGTGGCGCCAGCGAGTGGTAGCGCGACACGTGGCCCGACACTGTCGCGGTCACACGTGCGGGCAGGCGCCGCTCTGGCCGCCTGCCACGCACGCGCCCCGAGGCGCCCGGCCGCGCCCCCATGCGCCGCACCTCGTGAGCCCGCGAATGACATGCAGACACGTGTCCCCGGCACCCGGTCCACGCACCCTACTTCGGGTTCCGTGGACCGCGCTGCGTGCACCGACCAACCGGGGGCTGCCACGTGTCCCCCGCCCTGGTCCATGCACCGCCGCGCCAGACCCCGTGGACCGCGTCGCGTGCACCGACCAACCGGGGGCTGCAACGTGTCCCCCGCCCTGGTCCATGCACCGCCGCGCCAAACCCCGTGGACCGCGCACTCTGCGCCGGCCAATCAGCACCTGACACCTGTCCTACGCCGGGCCTATGCACCCAGTCGCGCCTCTCTGTGGACCGAGCGCTGCGGACCGGCCAATAACGGGCCGCCACGTGGCATGCCGGCGCTCCACGGCCCCTCCCATGCACCAAAAGCCAATAAAAACTTTCGGGAGTCCGTTTTTGGGCATCCGGACTCATAATCAAACAAGCAAATAGCCGTTTTCAAGCGTTTTTCCATGCTGAATTCAATTCCAACCTCTGTTTGGCCAAAAACATTTTCAAATTTTCGGCAAATGAAGCCAAAGGCCAATACAGCAAAAGATACCTCACAGGGTCCATCTGTGGCATCCCTTTGATGCACTATAGGCCAGACACACCAACATTAGATGTTCTACACAATGGATTCACCAGAAAAGTTGCATGGGATTCTGGACCACTACAATGTGTGCCCGAAAAGATTCTGGATTCAAGGTCCTACTATCACTAGCACACCACTGCTACGAACACAGTGGCGACAAACAAATCGAAGAACTCGACAACCTGGGACCACCGTTTACCCAAACGGCTCCCGCCACTGGTACAAGTTCCAATAATAGTATTTAGTTTAACACAGATAGGAAGCCTAAATCAACTTGATCACAATAACAACACAAGGAACATCCTCTCTCTCTCTAACATGCTTCCTAACACATCTCACAATCATGCATGTTTTCTATACAATAGAATTAATGAACCATCCACCGGTATTAGAGATGAAGAAACCCACCTGAAAGTGTGCGTCGATCCAACGTCCAAACTGAACGTAGATAATCTTCAAGTTCTCACGATTCCAACGAGTCCAAGAACACCCAATCTGCGAATCACTGCAAAAAGTATCGCACTCGGCATAAAAGAAAGCTCCTCAAAAATAGCACTTGCTGTTTTGCAAAACAGCACAGAAAACCCAGGGATTTCACCTTTGTGCAGTCCCCAGAAAAATCCAGAAAAATCCAGAAAAATCACTGTTGCGTTCCTTACGAAGTGTAGATACGAATCGAGTACTTATACGCCTCATTCCGATACTCGTAGGCCGAGAAAATCCATGATTACTCCGCCGCTGTCCAAAAATCGCCGCAGAAAAAGGGGGTTTAAAGAAGCTCCAGAAAACCCAGTAAAACCTTGAAACGGGCGAAAGTGGTAAATACAATAAATGTACCCCTACCTGTTATGGAGAAAATGCAGTAAGAATCACTAAAAAAGTCCCTCGAAGTAGCCCAGGGGAGACCGCGGACCAAAACACGACGGAAAAGAACGCCGAAAGGAGAACGTCGCAGTGCGCCGAATCGCAGAAGTCGCCGATGTCGAGATCTCCAAAAATTATGAAACTCCTTCAAGGAATGCAGCACAAGATAAGGATCAACTTTGCTTGAGGGTTCAACACCAGAAGGGCTCGGGAAAAGGGCCAAAAGGCCTAAGGAAGTGGCCTATTTATAGGTCCACCCAAAAAAAACCAAAAAAATCAAGCAAGTGGGCTTTCGGGCCCCAAATTCGAGCGCCTGGAAACTTTCGGGCGCACACAATACCCGAACAGAAACCCCCACACTGGATCCTGTCAGTGCCCGAATCTCCCTGGGCGCGCTGCGTGTCCCGAACACGGGACAGCGGGCGCCCGGCCATTCGGGCGGTGCCACATAGCCCGACAGGGGGCAGCGGAGTGGGTGGCGCCCGCCAATCGCAGGGCGCCACGTGGCGCCCCGTGTACGGCCGCCACCTGCCCGACGTGCCCCGCACGACACCCCACCTGCCCCGCCTGCTCCCTCGGTGCGTGGACCGCGCGCACGTGAGCCGGCCACTAACAGACCGCCACGTAGCCGGCCCAGTCCATGCACCTACCCGCGCGACGCCGTGGACCGCGCCGCATGAGCCCACGAATCCGAGGTTGCCACGTGTCCCCCGCGCCCGGTCCATGCACCAGCGCTCTAATTCTGTGGACCGCGCCGCATGCGCCAGCCAATTAGTGGCCGCCACGTGGCATCCGACCGGTCCACGGCTCCCCCCATGCACCAAAATGCACAAAAAAATTTCGGGTGTCTGTTTTTGGGCATCCGGACTCAGAAAAACACGAGTAAATAGCCAATTTTCGACATTTTTCCGCGCTGAATCCAAATCCACCATTGGATCTGCCTGAAACCCTTTCTAAAATTTGACGGAAGCAGCCAAAAGATAGGCTTGATCCAGAAACCTCACTAGGTCCGTCCAACGCGTCCATTTGACGCGTTGCGTGTCCGACACACCAATAATAGGTGTTCCACAATGTGGGTCATGCGAAAAAGCTGCACGGGGATCAGGGCCACTACACTAATGACCCTTCGACATTTGGAAGAAAAATATTGGTTTACTGAAATCATGTGTGTCCAAAAAGATTCTGGATTCAAGGTCCTGCTATCACTGGTACACCACTGCCACGAACACAGTGGCGACAAACAAATCGAAAAACTCCACAATCCGAGACCACCGTCTACCCAAACGGCTCCCGCCACTAGTACAAGACTAGCTACATCTACCAGACTCCACTCGGCCCCCAAGCACGAGTGTAACATGCATCCTACACTAAGAGGAATCCTGACCACTCGGCCCACTACCCGGGTGAGGAAAACACTATGTCCATGAATAGAATGTAAAGTGTGGATGTCTAAAGCATAAATGAACCTAGCCCAAGTGAGGGTTTTCTACTAATCTGGTTGAGCATACATCATATAACAGGGTGCTAGGTCAAGTTCCATTAATAACAATTATTAACACAAATATGAAGCATTAACCGATATGATCTCAATAACAACACAAGGAAAATGTCATCTCTTTCCCTAACATGCTTCCTAACACATCTCACAATCATGCATGCTTGCTATTCCATAGAATTAGAGAACCGTCCACCGGTTTTGGAGACGAAGCAACCCACCTAAAATTACGCATCGATCCAAGGTCCAAATGGGTTGAAACTGAACGGGGATAATCCTCGGATTCTCATTATTCCAACGACCCCAAAAACACCAGAAAACTCCTCCTGGACACAAAGATACAGTCTAAACATCGCGGTAAATAAAAATCCCCACGATCACAAATCTACGGAAAGATCAGTCCAAAAGAATCCAAAATATCATCTGCGAGATGTTCCAGAAACCCTAATAAAAATCCAAAATTGAGAGGAGCGAAACACAAAAAATGAAGATCTACCTCTCGTGAAACCGATGCCGTGAAAATCGGCCAAAAACTCCTTCCCGTCAGTCTTAGGGAGCTCACGAAAGAAACGTCGACGAGAAAGCTAAGTATTGAAGGCACGTCGAAGATCGCGATGTCGAGAAGAACGCTGATTACACGCCTTCTAAAAATTCCTGGGATGCCGAAAATCGAAGAAAACCCGATGAAAAACCTCCCTGCCGAAAATGGGCTCAAGAGGGCTCGCAAAAAGCCCTCAAAAGAAGACACAATGGGGCTATTTATAGCCCGGCCCACACAAAAGAAGGATCCGGATTCGGGCGCAAAATTCGGGTGCCCGAATCCGGCCCAACCCGGCACTGTGCATGCCCGAAACGCCCACAGCTCGTCACGTGGCCCGCTCCGCGCCCCGCGCACGTGCGCCTGCCAATCACGGCGCGCCGCGTGGTAGCGCGGTCCACAGCGAAAACCGTGGTTCGCGGTTCACGGCGGGGCAGCCGGGTAGCTGCGCCCGCCAATGAGCGGGCGACACGTGGCCTGGCGGGGTCCACGGTACGCCGCGCCCGGCGAGCTGTCGCGCGTACGTTGACCGCCCATTCCTTGCGCGCCACGTGGCACACCACAGCATTCACTGGTCCCGGTGCACACCATGTCCCGTGGACTGGCCGGCCCGCGCCTGCCCACGGCTGCGCCACCGAGCTCCGCCGCCTGCCCGCCGCCGCCGGTGCTGCCCTAGCCTACCGTAATAGTAACAAATGCCTCGAAATTCGTGTTTTGGCATCCGGGCTCCGAAAAATACAAGTAAATAGTTCATTTTCATCGTTTTCGCGCACTGAGTCCAAATCCGATGTCTGTTTTGCTAAATTTCACTTCTAAAATTTGTCGAAGGCATCTGGGCAGGTATTCTTAATCCAAATTTTGCGCTGGGTCCGATCTTGAGGTCTGATTTGCGCGCAACCATCTCCAATACATATCATAGGCCTCCAGAAATTACAATTCACTCCGTAAGACCTTCACAGAGATCCGAGTCATCACATCCTCCCCCACTAAAATAAAGTTTCGTCCTCGAAATTAACAAACCTCTACGGGAGTCTCAAACAGAAGGGTAGGTATCCATCAACATCGTCTCCAGCTCCCCAGTCACCACTTGCTCCCCGTGATTGCTCCTCAACAGCAACAAGTACGACATGGCCCTGTTGGGCAATCCTCTCATCTCACGAGCCAGAATTCGCAACGGGTGTCCCTCGTACTCGAAACACTCGCAGATCTTAAGTGGATTGAGTCAATCACGGGTGAGTGATCCAAAACATAATACCACTGAGCTGGGATGTGGAAACACAAGAAGTTCCACCAAATTGCGGGGAAAAGGAACAAGCTCAAAAAGTAAACCCTTGGTACTAACTCGTCAATATCTACTCGAAGTACGCCATCACAACCAAACAAGAAAGGTAAAGGCCCCACCATCATGAACGTCATCAACTCCAACTCTTAATTTGGAAAGCAGCCGAAAATAACGAAAAATCTGAAAATTTTGAAAGGTCGGTGCCCTCGCCCCAATCAAACAAGAACAGGTTTGGGCGCTGTCTCCATTTCTGGAGTAGCCTTTCGAAGTTTTCATCCCGTTTGTAAGTTTCAGCATAAAGGCGAGAAAAATGGAGAGATGTGTTGAAGCTGTTCCTGCTTTGGCTACAGAAATGAAAGCTACGATCTAACCGTGACCTCGAGGGACACAACATCTAGTCCTAATCGTCAAATCTGCTCTAGTGGTGGCGTCTGTCCATTGCCGCTGAAGCCATCGCTGTAGGAAGGGTACTTCGGCAACCTGTGAAAGTAAACTTCTCCTGTCCAACTCACGAAAAGGTCACTATTCTCATTCCACAATCAGTCTTCGCATGATATCGCGCCAACCGGTCCATCCCGTGTGCTCGGCCAGAGTCTTGGAGCTGCCACCAAACCATCACGCTTGCCGGTAATAATCCCAGGTCTCAATTGCCTAGTGATCGTGCTCCACAACCTTCTCTACTCGTAGGATCCAATCGAGAATCTAAACCACTAATACATGTAGCAATAATAATATCTCTTATCCACGCGGAGATGTAAAGGCTCTACTAATATATGCAGGAAATACGGCGGTACCAAAATGCTCGAGTCCAACCAGCTGTAAGTAAAATCATACCTGCGACGACACAATCCGCTGTCGGGGTGTCCTCCACCTGGGCTGCGTAAACCCGCCCACTGGGCGCTAAAGGTCGTCACTCCGTCATCAAGCGCTGGGCGCTTCACGCCCGAACTTCCACGGGGGGCTGTGTTCCACTTAGTCAAAATCACATTCTCTCGTTCCACATCAAGGGCCTGCTCAATCGAGGCATCCAAAGTCTGCAGTCTGCGTGACCGAACAAATTGATAGATATCTCAGCGCAATCCCCGCTCGAATATGTAAATCCGATGCGCCTCGTCCCTGGCCGCGTGTGGTACACTGTCCAATAGCCGGTTGAAATCCGCGATGTACTCCTGTACAGAACGGTCTCCCTATTAGAGGTTCTTCAGATCCTCTTCCAGCTTTTGTCTGACACTCTCGGGGAAGAAAGCTTCAAGAGGAAGGCTGCGGAACACCGCCCAAGTAAGCAGCTGGGTCCCAGGCGGACCGACAAGTCGCACTCGGCGCGACCAAGCCACGGCATTGTGCTCCAACAAGTTTGTCGCCAAAAGAACCTGAAACCGCTCCCCAATAAAAAGGCTCTCGAAAAGTCGCTCCATCGCCGTGATCCATGACTCTGCCTCCCACTGTTCCAAGCTCAATCCTGCGAATCGGGGTGGATCAGACTACCAGGACTAGCTTCATCAATCGATGATGTCCCAAAGCTTATCTACTATCAGCTATCCACCCTGCCTCGGCACTACTCGTCGGCACGGAGGGGGCAGCTCGCTCAATCGGTGCCACTGGTACAGCTAGAGATGCCACTGCATGGGAAGAAAGTGCTGGAGGACACTCAGGCGGTGTTGCAACTGGCTGTGTTCTCTGCTCCGACAGGCACATCAAACGTTCCATGGCCTCCTCCTGGCATCAGACAGCCTCCGACCTCTGTGCAATCTGGGCCCGTAACTCCTGGGTCTCGCTCTGCTCTGATAGATCTTCCTCCCACTGCTCGAGTTCCTCATCAGATGCGGGATGTGCCCTCCTCACTGCCCGACGTCTCAGGGGCATCGTAGTCCACTACACAATAACAAACATCAGGACACAACAACCATTCGACCCAATCCAGCGAAAGTCTTGGACATTTCATCCATTCCATAGCATTATGTTGTCTGCAGCCAACATAATTGCTTATGAGAATAAACATGTCAATCACTCATTTCATCCCAAGGGAGAGGCATAAAACTCAATCAGGACTCTCGCTATAAGTCACGACTCTCAAGTAGTCATCCTAAGATCCATCCACATGCCTAGGGTTTCTAAGTCCACAATGACCTACAACCTAGGCTCTGATACCACTCTACTCTGTCACGCCCCAGGGTCGAAACTACGACCCAGGCCCACCAACAGATTCGCCGCCCATACGGAAAGCCCCGTATGGACGAAGCGTCTAACCTGCAAAAGATAATACTACAGCTATACAGATATCAGAGCTGAAAAATATACTACTGAAATAAGATAATACATCTCCAAATAGTACAAGTCTGAACCTCACAATACAAAAGTCTCTCAAAAATAAAACTCTCAAAATTAACTATCTACAATGCTCAAAGGGTGATACAGATGAAAATGATGCATCGACTCTAACCCAATATACTCAATCAACCCAATCACAGTGACTGCCACATGGGGTCCAGTCAAACCTGCGCCCACCTACTGCCATTACATCCACGGAGAGCGTCCGTGACTGCCAAAACTGGCCTAGCAAGAAGGACTGCATCGACAAGTCGCGATAGCAAAGTAACATGCCCAGCTCCGGAGCGACACTCGAGGGGCGCGACCCCACCGAGGAAAGTATCCGCGCATTTCTGTCGAGCTCAATATGGCTCATGCAGGCTATAATCCAAATCCACGATCAACAAGATCGACAATAACCAACATCACATCTCTAACTCACGGGCTGGAAATACTCGATAGCCAGGACCGCCGTCAACCCAACGGCTCTCCAAATAGGGCATTAACTCAACATGTAAACTCACTAGCTAGGTATACTCCACAGCCGACAACAATGAAGGGACCGAAAACCACGAAAGACTAGAACCTACATCCCAAATCAAACAAGAACAGGCTCTAGGCATAGCCTCTCGTTGTTCTCGATCCAAATAAAAAGGCAGCCCTTAGAATCTAGATCACTCGAACTCTCTCGGATGAAGAAGTTTATAGAAAATGTGATATTTATTACCGATAACCATTTTAACTCGAACACACGCGGGGTGAGGACTAAAAGTAGTTCCTTTTTGTAAAACCATCTTGATTTAAGGAAACCCATTTTAATGAATTTTAACTATTTTAGGAAAATCAGTTAGAAAACAAGTTTTATTCCCAAACCCCGAAGGACTAATGCCTTCGCCCAATCAAACAAGAACAGACTCCGGCGACCCTTCGACATTTGGAAGAAAAATATTGGTTTACTGAAATCATGTGTGTCCAAAAAGATTCCAGATTCAAGGTCCTGCTATCACTAATACACCACTGCCACGAACACAGTGGCGACAAACAAATCGAAGAACTCGACAACCCGGGATCACCGTTTACCCAAACGGCTCCCGCCACTGGTACAAGACTAGCTACATCTACCAGACTCCACTCGGCCCCCAAGCATGAGTGTAACATGCATCCTACACTAAGAGAAATCCCGACCACTCGGCCCACTACCCGGGCGAGAAAAACACTATGTCCAGGGATAGAATGTAAAGTGTGGATGTCTAAAGCCTAAATGAACCTAGCCCAAGTGGGGGTTTTCTACTAGTCTGGTTGAACATACATCATATGACAGGGTGCTAGGTCAAGTTCCATTAATAACAATTATTAGCAAAATAAGAAGCATTAACCGATATGATCTCAATAACAACACAAGGAAAATATCATCGCTTTCCCTAACATGCTTCCTGACACATCTCACAATCACGCATGCTTGTTATTCCATAGAATTAGATAACCGTCCACCAGTTTTGGAGACGAAGCAACCCACCTGAAAGTATGCATCGATCCAAGGTCAAAATGGGCTGAAACTAACGGGGATAATCCTCATATTCCCATGATTCCAATGAGCCCAAAAATACTAGAAAACTTCTCCTAGGCACAAAGATACAGTCCAAACATCGCGGTAAGCAAAAATCCCCACGATCACAAATCTGCAGAAAGATCAGTCCGAAAGAATCCAAAATATCACCTATGAGATTATCTCCAAAAATTCTAATAAAAATACTGTTGCGATCCTCGCGAAGCGTAGATGTCGATCGAGTCCTCACAGGTTGAAATCCGATAACCAAGCATGGAGATAAAAATCCGACAAGCTCCGCTATCCATGAAAATCACTAGCAAGAAAGGGGTTCAAAGATATTCCAGAAACTCCAATAAAAACCCAAAAGTGACAGGAGCGGAAAACACAAAAAACGAAGATCTACCTCTCGTGAAACCGATGCCGTGAAAATTAGCCAAAAAGTCCCTCCCGACAGTTCTAGGGAGCTCGCGGAAGAAACGTCGACGAAAAAGCTCGGTATCGAAGGCGCGTCAAAGCTCGTGATGTTGAGAAGAACGCTGATGACACGCCTTCCAAAAATTTTCGAGATGTCGAAAATCGAAGAAAACCCGATGAAGAACCTCCCTGCCGAAAATGGGCTCAAGATGGCTCAGAAAAAGCCCTCAAAAGAAGACACAAAGGGGCTATTTATAGCCCAGCCCACACAAAAGAGGGATCCGGATTCGGGCGCAAGATTCGGGCGCCCGAATCCGGCCCAGCCCGGCACTGTGTGCACCCGAAATGCCCACAGCGCGCCACGTGGCCCGCTCCGCGCCCCGCGCCCGCCAATCGCGGCGCGCCGCGTGGCAGCGCGGTCCACGGCGAAAACCGTGGTCCGCGGTTCACAGTGGGGGAGCCGGGTTGCCTCGCCCGCCAATGAGCTGGCGACACGTGGCCTGGCAGGGTTCACGGTGCGCCGCGCGCGGCGCGCTGTCTCACATGCGTTGACCGCCCAATCCCCGCGCGCTACGTGGCACACCACTGCATTCGCTGGTCCCGGTGCACGCCATGTCCCGTGGACCGGCCGGCCCGCGTCTACCCGCGTCGCTGCCCACGGCCGTGCCGCCGAGCTCCACCGCCTGACTGCCACCGCCGGTGCTGCCCTAGCCTGCCGGAACAGTAACAAATGCCTCGAAATCCGTATTTTGGCATTCGAGTTCCGAAAAGTACAAGTAAATATTCTATTTTCATCGTTTTCGCGCACTGAGTCCAAATCCGATGTCCGTTTTGCTAAATTTCACTTCTAAAATTTGTCGAAGGCATCCGGACAGTTATTCTTAATCCAAATTTCACGCTGGGTCCGGTTTTGAGGTCCGATTTGTACGCAACCATCTCCAACACACATCATAAGCCTCCAGAAGCCACAATTCACTCCGTAAGACCTTCGCAGATATCCGGATCATCACACCGCGAGTTATGCCGGCAGACTTATTAATGTTTGTGTCAGTTCTGTGTTTTGACCAAGTGCTTGAGATTGGTTGGCACGGTACCATGTGATGTTTGACGACGGAGAGCGAGGACTATGACCTTTTCCGAGGCTGACAAGAAGAGGTTGTTTGTAGAGACTGTTAGAGCACATAGGTTACAGCGATAGTATGAGAGGTGCCTACGGCGACATCGAGACTCAAGGGTACCCCTATCGCCCGTGAGTTTTCGGGTGTGATTCCACCTGAGCTGACTAGGATGCCGTCGGACAGGGAGATTGAGTTTGTGATTGACGTGGTTCCAGGAACCGCGCCAACCTCGACGGCACCTCATTGGATGGCACCAATAAAGATGAGAGAGCTGATAGCGCAGTTGCAGGATCTGGCAGATCGAGGGATTTGTTTGACCCAGTGCCTCGCCTAAGGGAGCGCTATCATTACTGTGGAAGAAATGATGGATCACAGAGGCTTTATGTGGATCTACAGTCCGGTTACCACCAGCTGAGGGTGAGGGCTGAGGACTTTGCCAAGACGGCGTTCAGGACACGATATAGGCATTATGAGCTCACAATGAGGCCAATTGGATTGACTAAGGCCCTACCTCCTTTATGATTTGATGAATCGTGTGTTCCAGCTGTACTTGGACAGATTGGTAGCGGTCTTCTTCATAGATATTTTGATTTACTCCCAGGGTGACTCGGAGCATGAGGAACACTTATGGATAGTGCTATAGTGTCTGTGAGGAAAGAAGTTGTATGCCAAGTTGTTGAGATGCGAGTTTTAGCTTCGGGAGCTTACCTTCTTGGGTCACTTTATTCCAGTCGTAGGAGCGACAGTAGATCCGGCCAAAATGGATGCTATTCGAGATTGGTCGAGACTGACGTTTATTGTTGAGGTGAGGAGCTTCTTGGTCTTAGCAGGTTATTACCGTCGGTTGTGGAGGGCTTTACGAAGCTCTCTACTCCCCTTACCAGACTGATTAGAAATGGGATCAAATTCACTTGGACTGAGCAGTGCCAGCAGAGCTTTGAGGAGCTGAAGATGAGACTGATATCAGCGCCGATTTTAGCATTACCAGTGATGGGAGATGGGTTTGTGATCTATAGCGACGCCTCCCACAGTGGTTTGGGTTGTGTACTGATGCAGCATGGTAGGGTAATTGCTTATGCTTCGCGCCAGCTAAAGGATTATGAGAAAAATTACCTTACGCATGATTTGGAGCTTGCCGCTATTATTTTTGCTTTGAAGATGTGGCGACATTACCTTTATGGTGAGCACTGCGAGATTTACACCGACCATAAAAGCTTGAAGTATATGTTCACTCGGAAGGAACTGAACCTGAGGCAACGCCGGTGGTTAGAGTTACTGAAGGATTACGATGTGAGCATCCTGTATTATCCTGGCAAGGCCAATGCCCTGGCAGATGCTTTGAGTAGGAGGACAGCGCAGAGTCTGAGTTTGTTGGTCACGCAGCAGGCACCGCTAGTTGTACATATGAGGCGATTGCAGATCGAGGTGATATCCCCTGGAGTCTCTGCTAGACTTATGTCTCTGATCGTGCAGCCCACTCTGTTGGACCGGATTAGAGAGAAACAGAGTGAGGCCCCCACTTGACGAGGATTAGAGGACAGATCCAGACTGATCAGTTAGGGGACTTCTCAGTAGATGCTTCGGGAGTACTGCGGTACAGGGACCGAGCTTGTGTGCCTGTGGATTCTGAGATTCGAGAACAGATTTTGAGAGATGACCATTATACACCTTATACCATTCATCCTAGTGGGACTAAGATGTATAAGGACCTCAAGGCGTATTTTTGGTGGAGTGGTATGAAGAGAGACATTGGGAGATTCGTGGCTCACTAGTTAACTTGTTAGTAAGTAAAGGCTGAACATCGTATACCAGCTGGCAAGTTACAGAGTCTTCCAATCCCTGAATGGAAATAGGATCATATCACCATGGATTTCGCTATGGGACTACCGTGGGCGCAGAGTGGAGCTAACGCGGTATGGGTAGTCATGGATAGACTCACCAAGTCTGCTCACTTCCTACCAGTACAGATGACCTGGACATTGGAGTGACTTGCTCAGTTGTACCTAGACGAGGTGGTGAGGTTACACGGTGTACTCGCCTCGATCATATCGGATAGAGACCCAAGGTTTGTCTCGCATTTATGAAAGAGTTTACAGACAGCCTTGGGGACTTCTCCGGTCTAGCACATCATTCCACCCACAGACCGATGGACAGTCTGAGTGCACGTTACAGACCCTTGAGGATATGTTGAGAGCGTGCATCTTGGATTTAGGAGGAAGGTGGCATCGACACCTAGGATTGGTTGAGTTTGTTTACAACAACTGCTATCAAGTGAGCATTCAGATAGCTCCATTTGAGGCATTGTACGGATGCAGGTGTCGGTTGCCCCTATATTGGAGTGACGTGGGTGAGAGGAGGACTTTGGGACCTGATATACTGCAGGAGGCAGAGAAAAATGTCATATTAGTACGGAGACATCTTAAGACCGCTCAGAGTCGACAGAGGAGCTATGCTGATACTCGACAGCGAGACTTAGAGTTTCTGGTTGGCGATCATGTCTTTTTGAAAGTCTCGCCTTCGAAGGGAGTCCAAAGATTTGGCATTCGTGGGAAGCTCAGTCCCCGTTTCATCGGACCCTATGAGGTACTTGAGAGAGTAGGCCCTATTGCGTACCGAGTTGCACTTCCCTCGCACCTTGCAGGAGTTCATGATGTTTTCCACGTCTCGACTTTGAGGAGTTATGTCTTTGATCCTTCGCACGTGATTGAATTCACTCCACTTGAGATTGGCTAGGACCTTGGGTACGAGGGGCGCCCGGTGCGAATTCTGGCATGTGAGGTGAGAGAATTGCGCAACCGGGCTATACCGTACGTGATGATTTTGTGGGCAATCACAAGGAGCGCGAGGCCACTTGGGAGCTAGAGACGATGATGATGGAGACTTGTCCTTTCCTGTTCGAGGCTTCCGGTTGAGGTATGGTTGTTTATGTTTGTTTTTGTTTCGGGACGAAACTTTCATTTAGTGGGGGAGGATGTGGTGTCCCAGTTTTCCCGTGCGACTTGACTGGGTGGTCGGCGGTGAGAAAACACCTATTATTGGTGTACCGAGCCTATTGTGCGTCAAACAGACATCAAAAACGGACTCAGGGCGCGAAAACGGTGAAAATCGGCTATGTTTGGGCAAATTGGCCGAACGGGCCGAAATTCAGGTGGGCCGGTCCACGAGCCCGTGGGCGTGCACCGGGCGCAGCAGGCCGCCACGTGGCATCTTGTGATTCGTCGCAATCAGCGGCGCTGATTGGCGGGTGCACGCGGGCGACGACCGCGTCAACGACGCGAGCGCCACGCGGTGCCCCGCGTGTGGGCGGGCGCCAGCCGCCCCATACGCAGGGGGCGGGCCACGCGGCGCTCCCCGAGCGGGTTCCCTCCCGCTGTTTCATGGAGAGGGACACGTGGCGCCCCGTGGTTGGCAGGCGCCGCTGTCCCGTGTTCGGCCGGATCGTGTGTGGAGCCCGAATTGGTTTAGCCCACTTGACTCAAGAGGAGCCTTGGTTTTTATCCCCCTTCCTCTCCCATTTTCTCTTGATTGGAATTCTTGATGCTTTGTTTTTTTTTGGCAGAGTTTTTCTTCTTCTGGTCCTCCACCTTCTGTAGAATTTTAGGAATTTTTGGAGTTCACGGCATCGGCGTTTTTCCCGTTTCGGCACGCTTCATCGTTTTCTTTTTCGGTGGTTTTCTCCATCGTAGTTTCATCCGTGGGTTCCCCTGTTCAGACCCGAGGGAATTTTTAGCCGATTTCTACGGCAACATTTCTGTGGGAGGTAGATCTTCGATTTCTGTAGTTATCGTTTCTCTCAGTTTTGGGTTTTTAGTGGGTTTTTTGGATCATCTTTGAACCCCTTCCTTGTTGTGGAATTTTTCTAGACAACTGAGATTGTTCGATTTTTATTTCGGTGCTCGGTTATCGAATTTTGGTCTGTAAGGACTCGATCGACATCTACACATCGCGAGGATTGCAGTTGTAGTTTTCTTGGGATTTTTGAAAGCCATCTCACAGGTGAAATTTCACTGTTTCTCGGACAGACGTGCGACAACGATGTCGTTTTACTGATTTTGGACTTACCGCAGTGTTTGGCTCATATCTCGGTGACCGGGAGGACTTTTTGGGTGTTTTTGGGCTCGTTGGAATCGTGGGAACCTGAGAATTACTCACGTTTAGTTTCAGCCTATTTGGACTTCCGATCATTGCGTGCATCCAGGTAGGTTGCTTTCGTCTCCAAAACCGGTGGACAGTTCTCTAATTCTATATGTTGGTGAACATGCATGTTTGTGAGATGAGATAGAAGGCATGTTGGTGAGAGATGATATTTTCTTTTGTTGATATTGAGATCATGTTGGTTAATGTTCCCTATTTACGATCAGTCAAATTAAATGTTATTATTGGAACTTTGACCTAGCACCCTATCATATGTTGCATGTTCAACCATACTAGTAGAAAACCCACTAGGGCTAGTTTATTTATGCTTTAGACCCTCCCACACTTTTATTCGTTTTTCTTGGACTTAGAGTGTTCCTCGCCCAGGTAGTAGGCCGAGTGGTCGGGTTGTTGTGGGATGCATGCTACACTCGTGTTTGGAGGTCGAGTGGAGTCTGGTAGCTGTGGTTAGATCAATGCTAGTCTTGGGAGCCGTCTGAGTCGACGGTGGGTCCTAGTTGTCGAGTATTTTCAGCTAGTGGTTTAGAGATGTGATTTTGGTACTGTCGATCTTGTTGATCGTGGATTTGGATTATAGCCTCCATGAGCCATATTGAGCTCGATAGAGATGCGCGGATACTTTCCTCGGTGGGGTCGCGCCCCTCGAGTGCCGCTCCGGAGCTAGGCCTGTTACTTTGCTATCGCGACTTGTCGACGCAGCCCTTCTGGCTGGGCCTCTTTTAGGCAGTCACGGACGCCCTACGTAAGTCCAGTCCTCCGTGGATGTAATGGCAGTAGGTGGGCGCAGGTTTGACTGGACCCTATGTGGCAGTCAGTGTAGATTGGGTGATTATTTTATTGAGAGATGGTAGATGCATCATGTTTCATCTGTATCACCCCTTGATTGTTTTATTGAGAGATGGTAGATGCATCATGTTTCATCTGTATCACCCCTTGTGCATTTAGATAGAGGCATAGTAGTTGTAGAGTTATTTCCAGCCTTTCCTTTTTAGTACTGCATCTGTTACTTTATGCCTCTAGTAGACTTAGTGGGCAGACCGTCGGGCTTGGTGGCGGTACCCACTGAGAACTATGTAACGGTGTAGTTCTCACACCCTCTATCGGTGATTGTTTTGCAGAGGCATCTTCGCCAATTCCTACCTCTGCTGTTGCTGCTTCTTCTTATCGAGGCGAGAGAGTCGCGAGCTAAATCCCTACCTATCTTTGGAAAGTAGCTGTACCCCCTTATTGGAGATTTGTAGTACAGTCAATTAGGTTGGTATATTTACTATTTTGAGAGTTTTCTTTTCTTTGAGAGACTGATGTATGGTGAGGATCTGACTTGTACTGTGAGCCTATACACTGATGTAGTATTATTTTAGTTTACCTCCCCGTTTAGGTTCTTAGATGTTGTATCAGAGGATGATGTATGATGATCATTTTTGGGAGATGGATATTGTATTTTTATTTTCAGTTGTACAGTGGTTGGATTTTAGTTTTACAGCACTTTACTTTCCAGCTCTGATATCTGTATAGTAGTTAGTATTATCTTTTGCAGGTTAGTCGCTTCGTTTATATGGGGTATCCCGTATGGGCGGCGGATCTGTTGGCGGGCCCGGGTCGTAGTCTCGACCCAAGAGCGTGAATAAAATGGTGTAAAATTAGATTACGTCTATATTTAAAGTTGTGTGAGGTTAGTTGGGTGAGTCACAATCGAGATTAGTAGGTATTGTATTTGTACGTTTTAAGTGAATTGATTACGTATTAAGAACAGTTCAAAATTTTGAAATTAGTAATTAGCACAAATAATTCGACAAGTGGTACCAGAGTCAGAAGTCATGAGTTCGATTTTCGCATACTGCGAATATGTATAGGAGTAGAGAGAGTAAGGGAGATTTTTGTTTTCAAGAGGTCAGCATCAAGCATCCCGTCATATGGTAGGAGGCCAGATTGAAGACTCGTGAATGTTGTATATGTACACTTTAAATAAATTGGTTGTAAATTTATAATAGCTCGAACTTTTGTGATTTAAAATTAGCGCCAACGATTCGACAAAATAATATTTCAAATAAATTAAATTATTTTGCTGAGATTCACCTATTTCATTATAAATTTTTTAAAAAATATTTTTATTTTACTTTTTTTATCTTACAAAAAAAGATATGATTGGTTGGCGTAATACTTGAGAAATTCGAATTTGAAATTCACCAGAAGCCCTAAGTTATATATATATATATATATATATATATATATATATATATATATGAATAGTGCTTAAGTCAAGCACTATTCATATATATATATATATATATATATATATATATATATATATATATATATATATATAGTGTTGACTTAAGTACAAATAGTAATCTTCAAAATTTTGAATTTTTCTGAGCGGTCTCATCATTCTGAGCGCAATGGTGCAGTCGAAACTTATGTTTGACGAGCCTAGGTCATCAAAAAACATGCCAAACAATGGAATACACTGTATAAGATGGATTTAGAATTTATCGAAGCTTAAAGTCAGCAAACCAAAATTGCTACTCGATAGGTCTCGTCGAGCCGGACGTCGTGGTGAAGTCCGTTTTTCTATTTGACCACACTATTGCCTTGAAAATCATGAAAAATAGTAAAAACAACGTATTTTCACAAAAGTCCCTATATTTTATGCACCGAAAAGCATGCAACTTCTTTGAGAGGGGCCTCTGCGCATTTGTTATCTACAACAAGGGACCCAGCTGCAAATTCTATTATTTCAGGGAACTTTTGGCATATTGTGCAATTTGTATATAAATTGAAGAGTAGGACCCAAGTTGCCCTAGCCTCGAATTTCCTTGCACCCAGCCGCCACCAGAGGATTTTTCTCCTCCCTCTGCATCATCCCCGACAGTTACACCACCGGCCGCCGTCGGAGATCGTCGAAAAAGCAGGAGAACAAGGCCTCCAACCTAAATCTAAGGTTTGTGAGGTGGATAGGCAACCAGACTCTGGATCCTTGCACCCGAACCCATCTAAGACCTCTATCAGTCTCTTGGGACCCTCCCCGAGGAGCGCCGGCGCCTGGCTCCGCCGCACGCCGCCGGGAAGCCTTCCTCTTCCTTTCTCTTTCTTCTTGGACCCAAGGTAAGCCACCCTCCATCCTTTTGAGCTTTCTAGCACCAGGGCCCTCTCCATTCATCTACTGACATTTCCCCCAGGTGAGGTCCCGTGGTCCGAGAGCCGCTAGTTGACGGCGGGTAGAGGAGATCACCGGAAAACCTAAACTTGGTCATATTTGCACCCGAGCTTCATCCGACCGTTCAAACTCAGATCAAGCTCAGTGGTTAGCTTATGCTAGTCACCAAGAGGACCTCCAAGAAGTTTGAAGCCCTTTGGTTCAGTGTAGAGGCCGAGAGAGGAAGCCCTAGGTCCGGGTGCAATAGTCTTGGTCGTGCAGCGCCGCCTGCCGCCGCCGTCGCTCCCCGGCGCCGGTCAACCCTCAGGTTAGCTTTCTCTTGTCTAGAGAAATCCCCAAGACCCCTTGCATGTGGCCATAAGCTGCTGGATAACTCTCCACCATTGTTGCTCATGATACTAGCTTTAGGTCATCTTCTCCAGCCAACCACCGTGACGAGGTGCCGGAGCTTGGTTGGGTGGGGTTCCTGCCACTTCTAGGAATCGTCTGCAACCTATGCTGGCCTTAGGTTGAGGCTTGAACTCGAGTTGGAGCAAGCTCGGCCAACTCGAGCTCTTTTAGCCTTGTTCTTGAGCCACCTTGCTCCGGCGACGCTTCCGGCTGTTCCGTGACACCTCGAAGGTGAGACTCCGAACCTCCTTGGTCCTCTGAGCATGATGCTCACCTTAGTTCATGCAATGATTGGATGTTGATGCATGATTAGCCATTTAGTACTCTAATGCCTAGTAATCATGGGCACATTAGTGTCCTTGAGTCTCACAATGCTTTCAAACAGCGAGCACGGTCTTTAGATCATCGAGGCCCAGCTACTGGTGCCTTTGGTTCAGTTTAAAAGCCCCTGAAAATAGTATAGTTGCTTAAATACTAACAAAATGCATGTAATTATGCAATTAGTGTAAACCCTAGGGGTCTAATTGCAATTGTAGCCTAGTGGGCTGCTGTGGGCAGCATGCACGTGATCTCTGAACCTTTCATTTGAGATCCGTTGGCTTCGGTTAAGCGAAAATCGGATAACGACTCGTAAATCGGTAAAATTGTCGATTTATCGACTGTTTGGTGCTAATCGCACAAATCAAGAAATTCTGTTGACCAATTGTGAGTCTCAAATGTCCCTGGCTGTTTTCGACGTTGTCCTGGCAGGTCTGATGATTTTGGTTTAGCATTAGTGATTTTCGAAACCGAAATTGAATTTTCGGAAGACAGTTTCGGTTGTTATGGCACCGTTTGTGCATGGGATTACATAGAGTCAGATGTTAGTACCCGAACGTCTTAAATTAAGCGTTTCGGGGCAGTACGTGAAGTTTCACAAGATTTGGATACTGTTATGCATAGATTGGACCATAGTTGGTCGATCGGCGGATTACCGAAAATTCCAAAAAATTTTGGGGCTTCAGTGAAGTTTCTCGTTTAGCTTATTTGTGTACAGTGAGTCTATGGGTGGGGTGTGAGAGTCTTTTACTGACCCATGGTTTTTGATTCAGGCCCCAACTTTCAGCAGCCATCACATGAGCCTTCTAGCGGATTCCTCGATTGTCTGCATTAAGGTGGGTGCTTCTATTTAGGTTTTATCATATCGTCACCTATGAAATATTATTAATAACTTGGTACTATTAATAATATATATATATATATATATATATATATATATATATATATATATATAGAGAGAGAGAGAGAGAGAGAGAGAGAGAGAGAGAGAGATTATATATATATATATATATATATATATATATATATATATATATATATATATATATATATATATAGAGAGAGAGAGAGAGAGAGAGAGAGAGAGAGAAAGAGAGAGAGAGAGAGAGAAGAGAGTACGTCTCTCATGCTTTCTAAAGTACGGAGGCTTTCATACTTGTAAGTTGTTTTTGATGATAGGACATCCGATTAGACGATCGGCTTCATTAGGCATGATTTATGCCATTAGAATTAGTTAGAAACTAAATTTTATAATTTTTTAACATCATTTACCAAGTGATGAAAGTTTCTCAAAATTGACTATTTTAACAGCAAATATGACACATTTGTAAGTTCAACGGTGTAGAACAATCCAAATTATGTAAAATTTTAATAGAAAATTCTACTTAATATCAATAGTAATTAAGATCAATACTTTCGATTTGAAATTTGAAATTTTTATCATAATTTTTTATGTGATTTTTATTTTCAGCCATTTATTTTGAGGCTACTCGTTCACTAACTAAACAAAGCCAAAAAATTATGAAATTTTATTTCTAAATAGTTTTAACACTGTAGATCATTTCTAATAGAACCGATCATCGAATCAGATGTTCCATTATCGAAAACAATTTATAGATACGAAGGCCTCCATACTTTCCATATTAAGTAGAATCTTAATAAAAAATTCTACTTAATATCAATAGTAATTAAGATCAATACGTTCGAAATTTAAATTTTTATCATAATTTTTTATGTGATTTTTATTTTCAGCCATTCATTTTGAGGCTACTCGTTCACTAACTAAACAAAATCAAAAAATTATGAAATTTTATTTCTAAATAGTTTTAACACTGTAGATCATTTCTAATGGAACCGATCGTCGAATCGGCTGTTCCATTATCGAAAACAACTTATAGATATATACGAAGACCTCTATACTTTCAAAAGCGTAGGTGCCTAGCTTTCTCTCTCTCTCTCTCTCTCTCTCTCTCTCTATATATATATATATATATATATATATAGAGAGAGAGAGAGAGAGAGAGAGAGAGAGAGATAGGCTGGAATACTATCGATAGCACCAAGTCATTAGTACTATCAAGTTTTTAGTCTTTGGATTAAATGATGTGTGGTTAAGATGATAGTGATCCCCTAGGGTTTACTAGGTGGTTGGTTGAATAGTAAAAATTTTAGGGGACCACTATAATTCCAACCGCATATTTTTTCATCGAACGGCCGAAAATTTGATAGTACCAATTTCTTGGTATTATCGATAAGAGTAATGCTACGTGTACACCCCGAAGGGGTGTACATCCTACACCTCTACTCTTTTAATGGTGTCGATGTTTTTTACGGGTCACATCAAGTGACCCTTCATCACACCCCCACCCTTAGATGGGTGGGGGTGTGAGATGTACACCCCTTACGGGTGTACAAGTAGCATTTTCCTATCGATAATATTCTAGCCGGACTATATATATATATATATATATATATATATATATATATATATATATATATCTTAAACCCTATGCATCTTAGGGTTAACGTGCATTTTAGGGTTCACTAAATTTCTTAAATATTTTAACTACAAAAAAAAAAAAAAAAAAAAACTGATTAGACAAGTAAAGAAAAAGAGTTTTCGGATAAGTGAAGTGTATGATGTCGATCTTAGGGTTCACATGCATTTTAGGATTCACAGAACTTTTTAAATATTTTAATAAAAAAAAAAAAAAAAAAAAAAAAAAAACGCTGATTAGACCAGTAGAGAAAATAAGTTTTTGAATAAATATAATATATGATGTGTAGATCGAAAGCGCTAATTAATTATCTTAAAAATACGTGCTAATATGAAGGGCGTATGCATCGCACTTAAGGGTTCAGCTATAATACTTTACGGACTTCAACCGGATTTAATTCATCTGAACATTAGGTCTATTGTTGAGCTTCTTGCTGGTAAGTGTTAAAGGAAATAATCTCCACATACTTACTGCCATATGTGCATTCATTCACCTTCCATATTCTTCTTAATTATGTACCATATTTATCATTCATTCTTTTCCTTTTGGGGTTGATTGATAATTTACCATATAAGTCTTATTCTTGTATTATATAAAGGGTGTAAACCCTCATGAATGATAGGGTGAAAACCCTCATGAATGATATATTCAATTAAGTCCAATTCTACCTTTTCCTAGTTATTATGGTATCAGAGAAAGGTTACTCCAATTACTCTAGACGATAGGTTATCTATCTCAGTCGATATCATCGATTCCATCCAGCATTGCGCGTTGTCGTCGACGTTGTCACCACCGTACTCAGAGCCTGTCTGCCTGATCGTCATTATCACCGTACTCAGAGCCTCGTTATAAGCCTTTTTTCGATGTACATCATGACATGCGATCCAGCCCTACTGCACCAGCCTCACGTCCATCGCGTGACCTGTCACAAGTACAATGCAACTACTGAAGCAACTAAGAATGGCCAGCACCGTCTCCTACTCCGCTGGCACCGTCTCCTGCTCCGCTGGCACCTTCGCCGGCTCCGCTGGCACCGTCTCCTGCTCCGCTGGCACCTTCGTCGGCTCCGCTGGTACCGTCTCCTGCTCCGCTGGCACCGTCACCGGTCCCCGCGGCGACTTCGAATTCTCCGTCTCCAGCGCGGAATGCACCGGGAGAGCCGAATGCGCCGGGGAGTCCGGCCGTGCCTTCCCACGGGGGCGAAGGGTTTTCGCCGCCCTCGTCTCCTCCGGGCCTTCGCCGCCCTCGTCTCCTCCGGGCCTTCGCCGCCCTCGTCTGCTTCCCCTGTTTTGAAAGCATCTGGAATTGAGATTGCATAACCAACCTCCCCCCAAACCCCCCGCTACGTCCCCGACCCCGACCCCGACCCCTCCGTTACCTCCCCCGCCGTCTACTTCCCCATATATTCCATCAATATATTCCTTGGAGCGTTTTCGGACTCTGGTATCCAAACTTCACCTGATTTCCAACAAACCATCTTCAGTTTGAGGGGGGTGTTAAAGGAAATAATCTCCACATACTTACTGCCATATGTGCGTTCATTCACCTTCCATATTCTTCTTAATTATGTACCATATTTATCATTCATTCTTTTCCTTTTGGGGTTGATTGATAATTTACCATGTAAGTCTTATTCTTGTATTATATAAAGGGTGTAAACCCTTATGAATGATAGGGTGAAAACCCTCATGAATGATATATTCAATTAAGTCCAATTCTACCTTTTCCTAGTTATTAGTAAGTTTATTGTGAACCACAGCTCAACTCAACTTGTTAGTTTTCTAAATTTATTGTCAAAAAACAAAATATTATATTTATTTTAATCTATAAATAAATAATAAATATATATGATGTACATTAGTTTAGAGATGTATAAATAGTATGGCTCTTACCGAAAAAAATTACGCTGCCAATTTGAATATTTTTATCACAGCATATCTAAAACGAATTCAGTTCTATAAAAGACAGTCAGTCAACTTTAATTTTTTAAGACATGCACATGGAGTTAGGGATGTCAATAGGTACGGATACCTAAAATTTTATCCGAATTCAAATCCGAACGAAATGAATTTATTCGATGTTAAATGGATATGGATTCGGATATGAATATAAAAAATAGAAACCCAACGGATTTGGATTTGGATACGGATTTTGATTATATCCGACTCGAACCCGAATTCGATCCGAATCCGAATTGATTTTACGTTATATAATATATGTGTATAAAAATATGTGATATTATATTTAAATTTATATTTTAAAAATTTAAATTTAATATAATATATTTTGAAATATTGCAAAAAAAACAAAATTTATTTCAGATTTGAATTTTCGGGTTCGGATTCGGATTCGGATTCAGATTTTGAATTTTTATTCGGATTCGGATTTGAATATGAATTTTTAAAATTCGTCGAATTCGAATTCGAATTCAAATTTGATAGTCAGATTCAGATTCAAATTTAAATTTATAAAAATTCATTCCGAATCAGATCCGTTGTTCGAATGGTCGCACATAGCAGTCAAGGTTTCCACTTAACTTTTATACCCAAGAGCTGCATGTTGAATATGCCTAATGGGACCATTAAATGCCCACATGAACTCCCCACTTAAGTTTTTGTCCCAGAGAGCAACATATTGAATATGTAGGGGATCTTCTCACATGGGAATAAAATTTAAAAAGCAATGCATTTCAAATTGGATATATATAATACATTTTATTCATTTAAGTAAACTTAACCATCAGTCACTTCAAAATGACTAATAAAATTAATTAATTAATAAAAAAATATTAATAAATAAAAATAAAATTAATTAATTAATAAATAAATAATAGTAATATGAAAATTTATTGAAAATTTTGAATTTTATTTCAACATATTTTCTGTGGATGCTGACATACAATATAAATAATTAAAAATATTATCTTATAGATCAACATTGTGGATTCAAACTTAATCTGAGTCAAATTTGATCTAATTTGTTGTCGATCTAAATGGCTATGTGTGCACCGAATGATTTCAAATTGTGAAATTTCTTATTTGATAAGGGAATTGATATTTTCATAGCTAAATTTGATATTGCGAGAGCAAGTATATTATATCTAATCATAATTTAAACTTTTTTATTCTTGCAATATCAAAATTAAAATATCAATTTGCATTTGATAATAATAATAATAATAATAATAATAATAATAATAATAATAATAATAATAATAATAATGTTGATTCTAAAATGCCAATTTCAATTAGAGCCAAGAATTTAAAATCAATCCCACCACTTTAGTTATTTACAAGAATTAAATATGTAGGTGAAATTTATAGTTACGTAGGCAAATTCATATAGTTATGGTATTTATTTGTTAGAAATTTAGTATACATTCTAATATCAGATTTTGTGAATTTACAATCCACTTTGATATTGGCGGTTGTTAATCTTATACTTGCTCCAGTATCAGTTATTAAAATTTTACAATAGAAATGTCAAATCAAATTTTTATCATAAATTCATTTTCTCAAAAAAAAAAAATAGAAACGATACAACCACACAAAAAAAAAAAAAAAAAAAAAAAAATTAAACAGAGAATACAGATAAAATAAGATTCATTAACCAAGAAAAAAATTACACATGACTTCTCTTCTTCTACTGAGTAGATTCAACTCGAGCTCTCTTTCTGAATCTTTCTCACCCTTTTTTAGTCTTCTATAAACTCATAAAACTTATTTCTTTAGATGTACCCCATGCACTAGGTGCTTCCAAAATAATGAACATCTTAGTCATGCCGCATGGGTGTGGCTAAGTCGTACCACCACCATATATATATATATATATATATATATATATATATATATATATATATATATAATAAGAAAGAGAGAGAGAGAGTAGAGCTTATATGTTTTTAAAAGTACTTTTGAATTTTTTATCAGTGGATTTGTATTGAGATTTGTGCTTTTGTAAAGTCAACTAAAGAGAAAAAGATAAATGGTAAAAAATTCACAAGCATGAATAGACTTGTATTTTTAAAAATATATAAGCTCAACTCTCTCTCTCTCTCTCTCTCTCTCTCTCTCTCTCTATATATATATATATATATATATATATAGAGAGAGAGAGAGAGAGAGAGAGAGAGAGAGAGAGAGACTGGAATATTATGGATAGCATCGAGTCATTGGTGCTATCAATTTGTTAGCCCTCGGATTAAGAGATGTGCAGTTAGAATGATAGTGATATCTAGAGTTTAATGGGTGGTTGTTTGAATAACAAAAATTCTAAGGAACCAGTATAATTTCAACCACACATATTTTCATCCAAGAGCAAAAAACTTGGTTGCACCAATTACTTAGTGTTATCAATAGTATTACAGCCGGACTATATATATATATATATATATAACTGTCTCCTCGTGGTTTAGCTTGTTTTTATTTTGTCCCCTATAATTTCATAGCTTGTACTTTTTTTGAACTATTTGATAAAACTTAAGATTTTCTTTAGCCAAAATTAAAATTTCAACCGTCTGTTTGCAAGTAAGCGAAAGTTCAGAGGATCTCCATACATTTTTTTCTACTTTTAATTTCTATGAGGGTATTTAATGGTATTTTGAAATTTGAAGTAATATTTATATAATTACAACTTTCCGGAGGGTATTTAAGAAATTATTTCAAAATAAAATGCCCAACTTTGCGAACCCAAAATCTTCTTCGGCCCAACCCAACCCAATCCAACAACGTTCGACATGTTAATATATTTTTAGAACTAATTAATTAAATAAGATATATTCCATCGGGGTTTTCGTTTAGAGCAACGCTACATGTACACCCCCAAAGGGGGTGTACATTTTACACCCACCCATCTAAGGGTGGGGGGGTCACTTCACAAATTGTGAAGTGATCCCTCACCACACCCCACCCATTGGATGGATGGGGTGTGCGATGTACACCCCCAAATGGGGTGTACAAGTAGCATTTTCCTTTCTTTTATACGCTCCTTACTATTAATAAAATTTAATAAATTTATTTATTAATATCCAAAATAATATTTTAAAATTTATTTTTATTATTAAACACTATATATATATATATATATATATATATATATATATATATATATATATATATATATATATATATATATATATATATATATATATATATATATATAGTTAGACTGAAATACTATTAATAGTATCAAATCATTGGTGCTATTAAATTTTTAATCCTTAAATTAAGAGATGTGATTGAGATGATAGTAGATCCCTTGGGTTTAATAAGTGGTTGGGAATAGTAATATCTAACGGGTGAAAATGATCTAAACTAGAAAACTTGATAGTACTAATAACTTGTACTATTAATAGTATAGTAGCCGGACTCGTATATATATATATATATATATATATATATATATATATATATATATATATATATATATATATATATATATATATATATATATATATATATATATTTGAAGAAATATTTTTAAACCAATAAGATTAATTTTGTCATCTAGGAATAAATAAAAAAAAATATTTAAAATTTAAAATAATTCCATCTCAATAGTGAGCGTGACGCCAACTCAAATTTTCGACCAAAAATAAAATAAAAAAATAAAATAAACCTAGCCAATAACTTCCCTTCGGAAAAATTTGACCGAGTCCAAAGTCAACCCATGAAAGTCAACGTTCAATTGTCAACATTTAATAGAGAGATGTAAAAATCCCAAATACTAAAACTATGCAACCCCACCACCGCGTCCCCAGCACTGCACCACGGTTTCTCCGAGACTCCAGCGGCGGTGGGGGCCTCGGCGGAGGCGGCGGCGGTGCATTACCTCCGCTCGGGGTCGGGGTCGGGGTCGGGGTCGGGGTGGCGCTCGCATCCACGGTGACGTTGACCTTCATGCCCCCTAAGCAGTGGCCTTTGATGTTGCAGAGGAAATAGTAGCTCGCCGCCCGCGTCAAGTTGACAACGTCGTTGCCGCTCACGTAGACGGCAAGGGGCGGGATCGTCTTCCCCCCATCGCACCCCTGTAACGCGTCCTCCATCACCTGATACACATTGTGTTGTCCCCTCACCTGCAGCCAAAATTTCACTCCTAGTAGTGAGAAATCGAATGTCCTTCATCCAACTAGTATTTGCAATTTAAAAATTTATATTTTGAAATCGGATGGTGTTTGGGTTTCTTACTCAGAGCATCACCGACAGTGAAGTCGTACTGCTCGGACCATTGCAGGAAATCAGGGCCAAAAGTCCATCCGTCCGTGCCGCCCGCCATAAAATCTGTTGCGACGACGACGGCAATAGGGAGCTTCGCGAAGATGGAGTGTAGAAGAAGCGCGGTGACGACGACGATGGCCGCGTAGAACCCCATGGCTAAGGGATCAATATTGGATCGAAGAGAAGTAGGGAACGGGCTTTTATAAAAAAAATTTTTGCAATATATCACCAAGTTGAGGTTAGGTATATACTTTAATTCCAAGTAGGGGTAATGAAACTCTTTTTAAAGGTATTTATATTCTATTATATTTCAATGTATTGTACACTTTTTCTTTTTTCTGTTTTTTTTTAAGAAAAAAATTTAGGAGATTTCCAACTAGTGGATCATTGGTAGCAAAATATATATTAAAATATTATTATTGTACCTGTTAATTAATGGGTTGTTTTATTGTCCAAATTATTTTCCACATAAATATCTAAAAAAATCAGTTATTTAGCAATTAAAAATTAGGTTTTCAACAATTTTTTATTTGATTTTTAAAAATAATATGTCTGAGTAATTAGTAGAGAAAGCAAATCTTAGTTACCAATTACATGAATGTTAATGGGGCTACATTAGTAGGAACCGCGCGATGCGACGGATAAAAATAAATTATAAATTAAATATTAAGAAGAAGTAGTAAAAAATAATTATATTTGATTAGTTAATAATATAAAAAATATATTAAAACTTAATAATATAAGGATATAAGGATGTTACCCGATTTGCAAACTGATGAGAGGAAAGAAATCGTCATTATCTTTTTTCGTCGCACTAATCTTGTAATCACATAAAATTCAAAATAAATCTAACAGATCCTTAAAAAATATTTTTTTTTTCTCTAAAATTGATCGAAATTGAATCAAATTAAATCAAAATCAACACAAAATCTAAAAGTCGCGAGTACGAACGTAGTGGCTTGTGATGACTATCGAAATTGTTGTTGTTAGAATTGGTAGGATCGGGATCGGAATAGTTGAGAAGAGGGTGGGAACGATCAAAGGAGGGGTTCTAGATGTTGCGGACAATCTCAGAGGAGCGAAAGACGAAGGAATCGTTGTCGGAGCGAAAGCGAGCAATGCAGCATCTACCTAGGTGGGATGAGGTGTAGAGAAAGAAACGCTTGTTGTCGATTCGATAAAGAGAAGAAAGTAAGAGAGATTGAGAGATAAAACGTTTCACAAAAAAATAGACTTAAATGTCGTGTGAGGGGGTTGGAGGGAGAGAAAGAGACAGAATAGAGAGAAGAGGAGAAAGTATGAGAACGTTTCACAAAAAATAAAATTAAATGCCGTGTGGAAGGAGATTGGGGGAGAGAAAGAGATACTTAGAAAGAAAGAGTTGGAGAGAGAAGGAAAGAGAAAATATTTTTAAAAATAAAAAATTAAAAATAATAGATCTCACTGCTCTTAAATTAAGAAAACGATGTCACCTCGAATTTTATTAGGAAAAATCATATAGAGGTATAGATAGATTCTCATGCAAAAAAAAGAGACCCTCTATTTTAGATAGTGTACATTTTATTTGATTCTCTCGTACCCTAAATTAAATAATGTGATTCTCTTGTTCCCTAAATTAAATAATGTGCATCTTGATAGGTTTAAGTAATAACTGTTGCATAAGGGAATCATCTGTACATTTAGTTACAATGAAAAATATCAATTTAATAGCTTCTATTGAAACTGAGAGAGATTAAGGATGGCTCTGATGCTATATTTTACTGAAATTATCGATATAGTCGAAATGGGCCCAAAATTAGTATTAAAATAAGTCACCATCAATTGAAACATCAATATATAAGTTCCAAAATTAATTAGTTGGGATCAGCTAATGTAATAGAGTTTAGCTAGCACTGATCATCAGCCAAGCATTTCCATTTTAACGGTGGATGATCAAGCATTGAATAACAGCTGCCCTTTGTTTAAAAAATGTTTTGTATGGGCCGGGCCGGGCCAGCCTACTGGGCTCATACCGGATCGGCCTAAAAAACCTGGGCTTGGGCCTTGGCGATTGATATTTTTGACCTAGACTTAGTCAAATGAAGAGTCTTGATCCATATTCACCGAAAGTAGAGAGGGGTTGAAATTATTTTCGACTATAAATATTTAATTATATTGTTTGGTTTACTGTAACTTCAACTCGATTGAAACTCAAAATTTTTTAAAATACTGTAATTGACTTTGGCTCACCCAAAGTAGAAGTTAATTTCAAAAAAATAATAAAAATAAAATATTAATTTATCCTTTATAGGCGTTGGAAAATGCTATGTGTACACCCCTTTCGGGGGGTACATCATACACCCCACCCATCTAAGGGTGGGGGTGTGATGATGGGTCACTCGATGTGACCCGTAAAAAATATCGGCACCATTAAAATGGTGGAGGTGTATGATGTACACCCCTTCGGAGTGTACATGTAGCATTGCTCATAGGCGTTATATCATTCACTTCATGTTGAATAAACAATAGAATTGAAAAACTTTAGTTCTTTGAAGTTGTGGTTCTTTGACCAGTTATTGTAGTCGGGCGATCGTCCACCCTTCATCGTCGCCGACCATGTAGTCGGTGGCCTCAGCGCGATGCGTAAAGAAGAGGACCACTAGGAATGTAGTAACTAAGATGGTGTAACACAAAGAAAAACAAGATCTCATGGCCTTATGATGCAGTCAAGTTAGCGTTAAAATTTTTGAAAAAACGTAATTCAATTAAGCTAGGCTGAAAATTTTGTTGAGTGCAGTCATTTTTATAATCTGCATGAAAAATTCTTAAACGACTATTACTTTCATTCGGATTTTTGTTTTCAGTGTGCAACATCAATTTGAAAAGCACTTTTCGAATTCTATGCATCAAATGAAATGGTAATGCTGTTCGGCCGAGTTTGTAGTCCAAATTCAACTGTTTAGACTTCCGTTTTTGCATTTTAAATTATTTTTTAAAAAAATATATTTTTTTTTTATTTTGAGATTGGTTATTTGATTATTTTTAATCGATTTAGATTTAATAATATTTAGAATTTATTATCTTCAATTATAATAGAGTTTGAGAGAGAGAAAGAGAGAGAGGGAGAGATTAGAGCTTATATATTTTTAAAAGCAAGGCTAAATATGCATATAAATTTTTTACCCTAGAATTATATTGAAATTTGTACTATTGTAAAGTCAACTAAAAAGAGAGAAAAAAAATACAATAGCACGGATCCCAATACAAATTCAATGATAAAAAAATCACAAGCATATTTGAGTTTGTGTTTTTAAAAGTATTTTACCTCTACTATATATATATATATATATATATATATATATATATATATATATATATATATATATATATGAGTAGAGCTTATATGTTTTTAAAAGCACAAACACATCTATATTTGTGAATTTTTTACCATTGGATTTGTATTATGATTTATATTTTTTACTTTATTTTTCTCTCTTTTTAGTTGACTTTACAAAAACACAAATCCCAATATAAATCCAATGGTAAAAAATTCACAAGTATGAATGTGCTTGTGCTTTTAAAAACATATAAGCTCTACTATCTCTCTCTCTCTCTCTCTCTCTCTATATATATATATATATATATATATATAACTAGACTACTATACTATTAATAGCACCAAGTCATTAGTGCTATTAAATTTTTAACACTTAGATGAAAATATATGTGGTTAGGATGATAGTGGGTTACTAGGGTTTAGTGGGTGGTTGGAAAAATAGTATGATCTAAGAGATGAAAATAATCAAAGAGGTAAATCTAACGGTGAAAAACTTGGTAGCACCAAATCTTTGGTGCTATCGATAGCATAGTAGCCGGACTCTCTCTCTCTCTCTCTATATACATATATATATATATAGACACACACACACACACATATAATTGAGCTTCTATGTTTTTAAAAGTATAAAGTCATTGGTGCTTATAAATATTTAGTTTTTGGATGAAAAAATGTGTGGTTAAAATGATAGTGGGCTCCTTGTATTTAGTGAGTTATTAGTAGAATAGCATGATTTAAAAAATAAAATTAGTCAACGGGATAGATCTAACGATAGAAAACTTAAAAGAACCAATTACTTGGTACTTTTAGAAACATAGTGGTCGGACTCCATATAAAGAGAGAGAAAGAAAGAAAGAGAAACATGTCTCGTTCTCACTATTTACTCTGCCTCACTAATCATGCATGGATCTCAAGACAACTGCGATCCAATGATTCTAAAATCACATACACAAGAGCTCCTGTGTTTTAAAAAGCACAGGAGCTCTACTCTCTCTCTCTCTCTCCCCCTCTCTCTCTCTATATATATATATATAGAGAGAGAGAGAGAGTATGACTTGTGTGTTTTTAAAAGTATGGAGGTCTATGTGTTTCCAAGTTGTTTTCGATGTTAGGACTTTCGAATGGACGATCGGCTCCGTTAGACTTGATCTAGAATATTTGAAATATCTAGAAAATAAATTTTACGATTTTTTGATATCATTTACCTAGTAATCGAAATGGCTCAAAATCAACGGCTGAAAATAAAAATCTCATAAAATGTAATGATATGATACTAAAATTTTAAATAAAAAATATTGATCTTATTTTATATAGTATAAAAAATTTTCTATCAAAATTTAACATGATTTGAAAATTTCTACACTATTAAATTTACAAACGGCTCACCACAATTATTAAAATTATTGATTTTGAGCCTATTTGATCACGAGCCAAATGATATTAAAAAATCGAGAAATTTATTTTTTAGATCTTTTAAATACTCTAGATCATGTTTAACGGAGTCGATCGTCCATTCGAAAATCCTAACACTGAAAACAATTTAAGAGCATGGAGGCCTCCGTGCTTTTAAAAGCACACAAGCCTTGCTATATATGTGGTGCCCCGAGGCCCCGTATGTCTTGACGGTGGGGTCGACGGTGAGAAAATACCTATTTTTAGTGTATCAAGTGTGTTGTGCGTCAAACGGACGCCAAAAACGGACTCAGCGTGCGAAAACTATCAAAATCGGCTATTTTCGAGCTAAATAGGCCTTTTGGGCCCAATTTGGTAGCAGGCCAGTCCACGGCCCATGAGGCGTGCATCGGGACCAGCAAGCACGGCGCACAGCCACGTGGCGCAACCCGATTGGTCGAGCCGCATGCGTTGCGCCGTGATTGGCACGCGGGCCACGTGGCAGCGCCCGATTGGCCGGGCGGCGGACCCGGCTGACCCGGCGCTTCGTTCGGCGCATGCACCCCGTCGTGCTCCCTACTGCCATGTGGCGCGCTGTGATTGGCGGGCGCCAGCTAGCGTGTGGGCGCGGGCGCGGAACACGTGGCGCGATCCGGGCGATTCGGGCACTGCGGGCTGGTGCTGCAGATGGCCACCACGTGGCTTTCGGGCACACTGTGGATTTCGGGCGCCCGAATGTTGGGCCCGTATCTGAAAAGCCTCTTTTTTGGATTCTTGGCTATAAATAGCCCTCTTAGAGCATTGTTTGAGGGCTTTTTGGATCTCTTCTTGAAGACATTTTCGACAGGGAGCTTCTACATCGAGTCCTCTTCGCATCTTGGCATCCCATAGGATTTTTAGACGCCGCTTCATATTTTTCCTCCCAGACTTTACGAGCTTCGATTCTCCTCCGACACCGATCTTTTCTGTCGACGCTTCATCCACGGGCTCCCCTGAGCTGAGTTCTTAGAGTTTTTCGCCGATTTTTGCGGCCACATTTCCATGAGAGGTAGGCCTTCGATTTTCGTGTTTATCGAGCTCAGAGGATGTCACAGAGACTAGGGCTCACTTTCATGATATTGCAGCACTGTTGGAACACTCTCAAAACATCCTTAATTAACATAGAGCTCAATTCGGTGCATCCATCAATCCACTCAGTCATTTAACAAACTAAAAGGTGCATGAATCTCCAGGGGCTGAGGGAAGTTGCATGCTCACCATCCTAGGGTTGCAAGTGGGCCGGAGAAGCCGCCGGAGCAAGCTCGGCCATGGCTTGAGGACCCACAATGGCCACCCAACAGATCCTTTGCTTTGGAGGCCAACTGAGGCAAGCACTAGCCTCTAGGGTTCAAGGGAATCACTCTTAATGCGGCTAGGCCAAGCAAAAGCATGCGGTAGCCGGAGCTAGGCCGTGCGGCCAACCATGGCTCCAACATTAGCAACTTCTCAACAAGTGGATTCTAGGTGCAAGGGACAGCACCATTAGTTTCCTATCAAGGTTTTAGGAAGGTCTGGACTACCCGTGCCCGGCGGCAAGCGGCGGATAGCCGGCCGCCATTAACGAGCGCAAGCTCGGGCCATTAATGGTGGAACTCGATCCGGACGACATGGACCACATGAAAGTGCATGGATGGGTTCTTCTCGGTCACAGAGAGCTTTCTGGACACTTGGCCGGCTGTCGAGGGCGTCGCCGGCGCCGGAACACAAAGCTCGGCCAAAGCTTCATCTTCCCGAAGTTAGGGCACGGCCGCACTACCTCCACAGAGCACCAAACTTCACCAAAATTTATGGGAAGGTTCCTGAGGCCTAGAAGAAGCAGCTGGCCTTTTTTTTTCCATAAAAACCCATCGAAAACCGTGCAGGCCCGAGGCGGAGGAAACTAGGGTTCCGGCGGGTGCAGTTTTTCCCGCCGGCATACGGGAGCATCCTGAGGGTCCGGACTTTACATGGAGCATCCTCAGTGCATACAGAGTTCACTTCCAAGGGTCTCGGATTCTAAAAATCAGAGTGAAAAGAAAACTCACCTCGCCGGAGTTGGAGAAGAAGGGATGAAGCGGGGTTCTTCTCCGGCGTCGCGCGGCTACCTGGCTCCCTCAGGCGCACTCACAGGAAGGAGAGAAGTCTACTAGAATGCTCAGAGGCCAACTTGAAATCCTTCGGAACACTCCTTCTTCTTCCTTACCCGAGCTTGGCCAAGCATGCAAGGGGGGTCTCTCACCTCGGCACCCTGGCGCTTCGTGCATGGATATGGAGCTTGCAGAGGATTAAGGAGAAGCACAGGAACCCATTTGGCCCCTCGTACTCCCCCACGAGTAGCCCAAGAGACAACTTGCATTTAGTGTGCAATTTTGCACAAAATGCAAATAGCTCCCTTGCACCCTCATCCTTTAACCCCAAGAGTCCTGCTGTAGGTCACATTCACACCCAGAACCCTTTCCTAGAAACCATTTTCGATTTGGTACATAAAATATTAGGGATTTTGCGAAAATACCCTCTTTTTCGGCGTATTTCATGCATTTCGAGGCACACGGGTCGTCGAAATGAAAAACGGACTTTGCCAAGACATCCGGCTCGACGAAACCCATCAAGTAGCGTATTTGGTTCCTAGTTTAGTGCCCCTAAAAATGTTCGGCCCATAAAATACAGTAAATTCTACTATATGGCACGCATCCCAGTGCTCCAGAGCCGTCGAACGCAAATTTCGTCAGCACCATTGCGTTCAGAACAATGAAGCCGTTAAAATCGACTATCTGGACCGATATGTTCGGACCCCAGACAGTAAATCGGCCGACGTTGGTCGGCGGGAGAATTAAAATAAGGAGTTACTATTCACAACTTAAGTTATGGGCTCCGCTTTTCTTCGCTGTTTTCGAGACGATCCGACCGTCGGATCGAAAATTTGTTTATATCATTTTAACTTGATTCGATGAGACGGTCGCACTGATAATCTCATATTTTCGAGATCAGACTCCGATAAAAAAGGCAAAAATTTAAGGTCTAAATTTCACTATTTATTTATATATTTTGCTATTTAAATAATCCAGAAAATTTATTTAAACATAAAATTTCAGTTTCCAAAATGACCGTTACTACATATTAATATTCAAATTTTAAAATTTAAAATTTAAAATTTAAACTTAAAATTTTAAATATTAAATTCTAAATTTATATTTTAAATTTGAAATTAAAATTTTAAATTTTAAAATATAAATTTTTAATTTATATTTTAAATTAAAATATCGAATTTAAATTTTTGTGCAAACCTAAATTTAAAAATTTAAAATTTAAAATATTTAAAAATATAATTCAGTAAAAATTATTATCTGTAAGCAATAAACAAATTTTACGAACTTATAAAATTATTTTAAAAAAATTATGTTGTATCTAAACTCAGCGAAACGTTTTTCATCTTTCACCCAAAATTAATTATCCAAATCGAACCTTATTCTGTATAATTTTTTTTTTTCAGAATCCGGATCAAGCTGCTATATCACCTAACTGGGCGTGCATCCCTAACTAGAATATATTTTTATGGACAATGCTAGGTATACACCCTAAAAGGGGTGTACATTCTACAATCCATCTCATCCTGGGTTGGATATACCTTCACTCGTCACATCGAGTGACGAGTGAAATTCATCCCACCCCAGAGTAGAATGGAATGTAAGATATACACCCCAAAAAGATGTATACTTATATATACCCTATTTCTATATGAGCAATGCTACATGTACACCCCGAAGGGGTGTACATCATACATCTCCACCATTTTAATGGTGGTGATATTTTTTACGGGTCACATCGAGTGACCCATCATCACACCCTCACCCTTAGATGGGTGGGGTGTATGATGTACACCCCGAAAGGGGTGTACACATAGCATTTTCCTTTCTATATATGTACATTCTTTCAGTTCAGAATTCAGATAGTTTGTTTACAGAGTTGGTGTGACAGCTAGAAAATGTTGGGTTTGTAACAATTGCGGCTTATTCTCGTAGCAAATATAACGGTTTAGCAACTTCTCCAAAAAGCACTTTTTGGTTGGCTTAATTGCAAAGAAATGGTTCCTCTCTCTCTCTCTCTCTCTCTCTCTCTCTCTCTCTCTCTCTCTCTCTTTGTCCCTTTCTCTTTAAACAAACAAAATGAGCAAACCAATCTAAACCACACATCTGTGTAGCAAATGTGTTTGCTCTGGTTAACTCAATAATGCATGTGTCCTTTTTGGTTAACTCAATAATTGGTTCATGGATTATATATGGATTATATATGATGATGTTGCTTCTTCTGGAAAGAATAAATTTTTATTTTATTTTTTTCATATCCTAACACTATTTTAAAAAATAATAATAATAAATTTATTTTTTAAAAAAATAAACTAATATAAATTTAAAATTATTGTTTCATCCCGGTATAATAAGTATAATTAAAATAAAACTACGCTACTATATTATTAATAGTACCAAGTCATTGTTGCTATTAGATTTTGTGACGCCCCAACTTTTCAGGGGGTCACCTATTCTAGAACTACTCTAGCTCTAGCACGCTCAGCCCTCTTAACCTCCACGCTCAATCCTCTTAATTTCTTGGACCTAACTACCACCCAAAATACTATAGTCGGATTAAGAGATTTAATCATATTATATTATTTATAAATAGAACTAATCCAAATTCTGGAGATGTCATATTTCTCCTCCCTTAAGCCCTAACGTTATCGTCAGGTTCAGACACACTCACAAGTATCAGGCAATATGAGATTCGTCTCGCTAGTCTTAGCCGACCTTGTGAGGAATTGCACTCCGCCCACAACGGTCATTAGTCGGGGAGCCACGCTCTACCCGCTATATAACTCTAGACTCAGCCGAGACTCATCTCATACTTCCGACTGATGATTGGCTCAGATACCAACTGTGATACCCCAACTCCCCAGGAAGTCACCCATCGTAGAACTACTCTATCTCTAGCACACTCAACCCTCTTAACTTCTTGGGCTTAACTACCACCCAAAATGCTATAGTTGGGTAAAGTGATTTGGTCCTATTATATTATTTATATATAGGACTAATCCAAATTTCGGGCGTGTCACAGATTTTTAACTTTTGGATTAAGGGGTGTGCGGTTAGGATGATAATGGACTCCTAAGATTTAGTGGGTGGTTGAAAAAATAATATGATATAAGAGATAAAAATGACAATGTGGTAGATCTAACGACGAAAAACTTATTAGTATCAGGTGCTTGGTGCTATCGATAGCTAGCAGCCTAACTCATTAAAGCAAATATAATTTTAATTATTGTATTAGTCTTTAATTAATCTAATATTTTGACTTATCTAATTATTTTATTAACTAATAATCAAATTATTAAATAATTAACTAATTAATTTATTAATTTATTAAATTACTCATGGTTAATTAATTTAATAATTAATTCGTACCCATTGTTAATTATTTTGTTAATTAATATTTATGGTTATCTAGTGATATTCATGATTACTTAGTTAATTAAATAAGTTAAACTATTATTTAATTAATATTTTTATATTAATTAGTTAGATAAAATATTATTATTTGAAATTTATAATTAATATTATTATCCTTTTTTCAATTTAACTATCAAAACACTGTTTTTTTTTTCTCGAAAATAATTTAATTTTCATCTAAATACAAAATTGGTCTTATTTCTACTTATTCCAAAAAGTATATCTATATCAAGAATAATCAAGAACATCTTATTCTCGAACCAAACTACACATGATCAGATAACTGTGTTTTAATATTTACATTCAACACTCTTTTTTATACTCAACTTAAAATTTTTTATAATCTCATAAGTAGAATTTTGGTGAAATTCAAATTTAGATAGAACTATCAATACAATTCACTGTTTGCAAGTCAATTTGTGCGTGCTCGATTTGAAAACACTGCAACCAACTCACCAATTTGCCTAACTTCAGTACACTATGTAAGGAAAGTTTTAAAATAATATCGTTGATTTGTCTTTTAGTTTTTTGGCGAATGGATACAACTCTTGGTGAATGGATACATCTCTTCGCAAAGAGATGTGTTTCTAATCAAAGGGTGTGACTCTTGGTAAAGAGATGTGACTCTAATCAAAGGGTGTGACTTTTAGTAAATGAATGTGAATGGATGTGATCCTTAGTGAAAGGATATGACCTTTAGTGAAAGGGTTATGTATAAAAAGATACAACTTTATAGTATGTCTCTTCGTGAATATGTCCGTTGGAATTTACTCGTACATTCAATGAATTTGATCAAATAAATCAAAATAAATAGTCATAATTTAAAAAGTCACTTAAGCACCCATTCGTAGTCTATATAAATCCTTAGTGTTGACTACTGAAAAAGAACAGTTGAAAAGAGTTCAAGTCTCCATCCATAATAATTTCTTTGTTGTTTCTTATTCTGTTTCTCTTTGACAACTTAATCGAGTGAGTGCTCAAAGGTCCAATTTCGTGTGTGCAAACGCAATTGGGGTTTATGCTTCATTGTATCCTAGGAGGCTATTCGTTGACCTGTTGCACACCAAATTGATCAAACGGTGGGGACGGATTAAGCCTTAAAGAGAGTGGCTTTGCTATATGCCTTGAAGCCCTTTTTCATCTTTCTACTTCATATACACTTGCTACACTTTTGTTCCAACAATCTTAAGGCTTAATTCCGAAGATGTCAACTGCTACTCTACGGGAAATGGCAATAAACTTTATGAGACTAGAAAGATTTGACGGCATGGACTTTAGGCGTTGGCAGAAGAAATCATTTTTCCAATTATTTTTCCTTTTGTCAACTCTCAAAGTTGCTTACGTCCTCACTACTCCAAGACTAGAAGAAAATGATGATGAGACTATTGCACAAACTCGCATAAGACAAAAGTGGGATGGAGATGACAATATATGCCGAGGCAACATACTAAATAGTATGTCAGATGCACTTTTCGACGTCTACTAAAATGTGAACACAGCTAAAGAATTATGGGAAGATCTTGAAGAAAAATACAAATCTGAGGATGCCACATGTCACGCCCCGGGGTCGAAACTGCGACCCGGGCCGGGCCCGCCAACAGATCCGCTACCTATACGGAAACCCCGCATAGGCGAAGCGTCCAACCTGCAAGAAAAGTCTACAGCTAAACAGATATCAGAGCTAGATGAAATAAACTGCTGTAAAACTAAAACATTCAACCCACTGTACAACTGGAAATAAGGATACAACATCCATCTCCCAAAAAGATCAAATACAATATCCTCAGAATACAATAACCAAAACTAAACAGGGAGGTAACCCAATAATACATCAGTGTACAGGCTCTTAGTACAAGTCAGATCCTCACAATACAAATGTCTCTCAAATGTAAAAACAAATAAACCAACTGCTGACTGTACTAATAGATCTCCAATGAAGGGGTACCGCTACAGCTACTCTCCAAAGAGATGTAGTGATCTAGCTCGCGACTCCCTCGCCTCGATCAGCAACAAAAGGATCAGCAACTGGAGCAACAGGAACTGGAAAGTAGGTCCCTGGGGGAAAAACACCACAGCGGGTGTGAGAACTACATCCCATAGTAGTTCTCAGTGGGTACCGCCACCAATCCCGACGGTCTGCCCACAAAGTCTACTAGAGGCATAAGATAACAGAAAAACTGTAATAATGGAAAGATAAGCTGTAAAGAGTCTATAGCTATCATACCTCTATCTACAATGCTCAAAGGGTGATACAGATGAAAATGATGCATCGACTCTAACCCAAGTACTCAATCAACCCAATCACAGTGACTGCCGCATAGGGTCCAGTCAAACCTGCGCCCACCTACGGCCGTTACATCCAAGGAGGACCGGACTTACGTAGGGCGTCTGTGACTGCCAAAACTGGCCCAGCCAGAGGGACTGCGTCGACAAGTCGCGATAGCAAAGTAACAGGCCCAACTCCGGAGTGGCACTCGAGGGGCGCGACCCCACCGAGGAAAGTATCAGCGCATCTCTGTCGAGCTCAATATGGCTCATGCAGGCTGTAGTCCAATCCACGATCACAAGATCGACAGTACCCAAATCACCTCTCTAACTCACTAACAAGAACCACTCGAACAGTCGGGACCGCTGTCAACCCAACGGCTCCCCAAAAAGAACATCAACTCCACATGTAAATTCACTAGCTGGGTATACTCCACAGCCAACAACAATGAAGGGTCCGAGAATCCCGAAAGACTATAACCTATAACCCAAATCAAACAAGAACAGGCTCTAGGCATAGCCTTTCGTTGTTTTCGACCCAAAGAAAAAGGCAGCCCTTAGAACCCAGACCACTCGAATCCTCTCGAGTGGGGAAGTTTACAGGAAAAAATGTGACATTTATTACTGAAAACCATTTTTCACTCAACCCACGCGGGGTGAGGACTAAAAGTAGTTCCTTTTTGAAAAGCCATCTTGTTTTGAAAAATACACATTTTTAATAATTTTTAGTTTTTTCAGGAAAAACAGTTGGAAAACAAATTTTTATACCCAAACCCCGAAGGGCTAATGCCTTCGTCCAATCAGACAAGAACAGACTCCGGCGACCCTTCGATGTTTGGAAGAAAATATTGGTTGACTAAAATCATGTGTGTGTCCAAAAAGGTTCTGGGTTCAAGATCCTGCTATTACTAACACACCACTGCTGCGAATACAGTGGCGACACCATAACATAGAAACACGACATCCCGGGACTACCGTTCACCGAAACGGCTCCCGCCACAGAAAGAAGACCAGCTACATCTACCATACTCCACTCTGCTCCCAAGCACGAGTGTGACATGCATCCCACACTAAGAGGAATCCCGACCACTCGGCCCACTACCCGGACGAGGATAACACTATGTCCAGGAATAGAGAGTAAAGTGTGGATGTCTAAAGCATAAATAAATCTAGCCCAAGTGAGGGTTTTCTACCAGTCTGGTTCAACATGCAACATATGACAGGGTGATAGGTCAAGTTCCAATAATAGCATGTAATTAACATAGCCTAAGCTGTACAATAAATCCTGCATGCTATCAATAAAAAGGAGGTAACATTCCCTTGGTAAGCTTCACTAACCAATCATCATGCAATCCTCAAAATATATGTCATCACTAAGCTTACCTTCAATTACACAGGGGTATACTAACATGCATGCATTCTATCACATAGAATTAGAGAACCGTCCACCGGTTCTGGGGACAAGCAACCCACCTGTTTCGCTTTCCGCAGGCAAAGCCGAAGTCGGTGAAGTGCGTAGTCGCTCACAATACACTATCTACCGAAACTGCACCCTCGGTACTCGGTCGCACATGCCTCTGCTCAAACCAACATCACAGCCCACAATTAGACAACATCACAACACACACCACAACAAGCACTTGCTGTTTTTCCAAAACAGCACAAAGAAGGCCTTTTTCACCTGCATTCTATCCTCAGAAAAATCTAGAAAAATTACGGCTGCGATCCTCGCGACGAGTAGATACAAATCGAGTATTTATACATCTCGTTCCGACACCTGTAGGCCAAGATATAAATGAAACACTGCGGTAGGTCAAACTATTCACGAACACATTCCTGCAGAAAAACAGTCCCGAAAGAAGCTCAAATATCACCTTCGAAGAGTCCTCCAAAAATTCTGATAAAAATACGGGTGCGTTTCTCTCAAAGCGTAAATATCAATCGAGTCCTTAAACGTCTCATTCCGATGCTCGTAGACCAAGAAAATCGAACAATACTCCACCGATGTCCCAAAGCTCACAACAGTACAAGGGGTCAAAGTTTGCCTCAAGAACCATGTCAAAAGCTCAAAATGAGATGAAGTAATCAATAAGGAAATCAAAGCCGTACCTCTCGTGAACGCGCTGCCGTGAAATTCAGCTCAAATGTCCATCGGGGTGGCTCAGGGAGTCTCGCGCACTGAAATGCGACGATAGAAGCCAAAATCGAAGAAGCGTCGCAGTACTCCGCGTCGCAGAAAACATCGATGTCACGGCCTCCAAAAATTCCCGGAATCCACCACGAGATGAAGAACACAAGGTAGAACAATTTTGCTGAAGACTTCACTGGGAGAAGAGCTCGAGAAAAGGGCCCAATCGAGCTGCCAATGGGGGCTTTATATAGCCAAAACCAACAAATCTCAAAATTCCATCTGGGTCCCCACTTTCGGGCGCCCGAAACTTTCCGGGCGTGAACAGTACCCCAAAATGCACCCCGAACCATCAGTGCCTGAATCATCCAGGAAGCGCCACGTGTCCCCGCACAGCAAACAGCGGGTTCGGCCAACCCGCTCGCGCCACGTGGCCGCGCTCGCGCGCCGCTCCACCCGCGTCAACGACTCGGTCGGCGCGCCCACGTGCGCGCACGCGCGTTGCCGGCGCCCAAGCTGCGCACGCAGCCCGAGGTACCTACCGCACCCGCTCCGTAGACCGCGCCTAGTCAACCAACCAACCAGCGGACGCCCCGTGTCCAGCCCCCGGTGCACGCGCCTGCCATGGACCGCGCCCTTCTGCATGCTGCGTAGACCGCGCCGCGTGAGCCGGCCACTCCCGTGCCGCCACGCGTCCTTCCCCGGTGCACGCCTCGCCCCGTGGACCGAGCGGTCAGCGCCTCTGCCCGCCGCAGCCGGCGCTGCCCCGGCCGCCGGAACAGTAAATCATGCCTCGAGATCCGTGTTTTGGCATCCAGGCTCCGAAAAATACAAGTAAATAGTATATTTTCATCGTTTTCGCGCGTTGAATCCAAATTCGATGTCTGTTTTGCCCAATTCCACTTCTAAAATTTGTCGAAGGCTTCCGGTTAGGCAAACTTGCTCCCATTTTACACACTGAATCCATTTCTTGGGTCCGACTCGCGAACAAACACTTCCAGAAGCTACGGATCCATCAGTAATCTTTTATGCGGGGATTCGGGTCCTCACACCACAAGTAAGAAGTTTCTTGTTAGCAAACTTAATAACTATAAAATGGTTGATAATAGATCTGTTCTTGATTAGTTGCATGAAATTCAACATATACTCAATCAATTTACTCAACATAATATGAATATAGATGAATGTATTATTGTGGCTTCAATTATCGATAGACTTCCTCCTGTTAGATGTATGCCCTAGAAGCCAACTTGGCCGACACATGTATTCTTTCTAATATATAAATTTGTATTTGACATTTTACATTATGAATGTTATTGGGTTTTTATTTCCATTCATGTTGTGTATGTTTCCATGAATTGTTCAATGAATTAATAAGATGATGATACGTATTCTCAAGAGTTGAGAATTTGAGACATATATCATTAAAGATGAATTCCTAAATGCTCTCGATCGATGGATCATCACGGGGACAGTGATTGATCCGGTGAGATTGGTGCACAGGTCTCTTCCCTTTTAGGGTAGACGAGTCTCGAGTCAACAATGTGGGGACACTGGAGCGAATGTGCAGGTGGTTGTTGGAGAACAAGGGTACCGAGCGTGACCATCACGAGAAGTCACTTGGATGTCTACTCACTCGTCAGTGACTTACTCGATGTTGCAGTAGTGTGACTGGTCCTTTGACCTGCGGTGTCTCGGCTATTCACAATGGGGTTACTGTAGTTTGACTGTACATACACTTGGTCCCTAGCCATTCGGGTCCTTGCAGTGCATGTTAGCTGCAGTAGGTTCGTTGTAGGAATAGGGTGTACACCTGTATGGAATATATCGCCCATAGTAGATAAGGGAGTTAGTCCTATGTGATTTATGAGACCGAGTTTAGAAGACCTTGGCCAACGCGTAGTAAATAACGGAAAGGGTTTTTGATATTAGAAACTCGAGTCGAATAAATTTGACAGATGACAGACGGTAGGGTTTGACGAGCAATTCCATGACCTTCGTCTAGTTAAGACTCCGGATAGAAGGATTGTATCACACGTTAATTGCATCTAGAGGTTCAGTATTCCATTCTACTGGAATGTCACAACATGCTGCTAGGCATCACTGGTGGATTGTGGGACTCATGAGAATTATCCGGATGATCGATAATTCTTATTGGGCTGAGTTTGAATTATTCTAACCCACTGAAAAGAGTTTCAGTGATATTGTTGATGGTGATCACAATATATCTCACTACCAGATAGAATAAAACCTATGGGGTCACACGCATAAGAGGTTATGACTGATCGGATAGTTGGATCGCGATTTTTGAATCGCCTGAGGACTTAATAATCAATATGTTGATAATTGGACTAATATGTAATTGTTACAAATTAAGGATATTAAAGTGTAAATGTTGCAAGAGAGGACTTACTAATAGTTAGTGAGTTGTGAGAGGACTTAAGTGCAAATATTGTATTAATGATTTGATTTGATCAAATTAGGATTGAGTTCAAGTCGAATTAAATTAGGATTTAATCAATTGAACCGATTAGGGATAAGATAAACTTAAATCTAAATTTAATTTATCTCAATGTTTATCTTAATATTATAAAAGATATTATATCCCTCTTTATACGTACGAGTTTTCTTTAAGAGAAAAAAAAAAAGAAAAAGAGAAAACCCTAGCCGTCATCTTTTTCCTCGTATTCCTCTTTTCTAAATATCCACATTAAAAGAAAGACGTTCTCTGCAAGGGAGCTAGCACCCCGGTGAGAATTTCGATCAGAGGCCGGACGCGTGTGCGGCTTCAAGAGAACCAAATTTCACGATCATCAAATTACGGTGTAGATCTCCCCGCGCAAAGGTGAAGATTAGATCTTCATTCTTCGTTTAATCTTAAATACATGAGGGATCCTATTTTGCTTGATTTTTAAGATCGGATCTCAAGTTTTTAAAATATTTGTTTATTTGATTTCCTTTTCCGCTGCGTTTATTTATGCGCAAATCCTAACAGTGGTATCGGAGCCATCCTCATGTTATTTAAGATTAAAATTATAGACTTGGATATTTTAAATCATTCTTTTTGATTGAATGAATCATAAATCGTTCTAACGGTTTCGAAAAATTATTAAATTTTGATCAATACTAAATTATTTTAATCCGCAGATTTCAAAAAAAAAAAAAAAAAAAAAAAAAAAATCGTACGGACTGCTACAATAGCTCTGTACGGACTGCTACAGTAATTCTGTGCGGACTGCTACAATAGTTCTGTACGGACTGCTACAGTAATTCTGTGCGGACTGCTACAGTAATTCTGTGTGGATTGCTACAGTAATTCTGTACGGATTGTTACAGTAATTTTGATAAAAAAAAATAATTTTTTATATATTTTTTATGAGATCAATATATATTTTTTAAAAACTTTTAAAATATTGATTAGATCAATTTATTTTATTGTAAAATTTGATGAGATTAAATTTTATATAAAATTTTCACATAAGATGTGAACCATTGATGAGATCAAGTAGATATTTCTTGCGGATTAAAATATTGATCAAAATTGTTTCAATAATTGTTTAGTTAAATCAAACGATTGATAAGATCGTATCTTTTTGGTGATTTGATCACCTATTTTTCTAAAAAGTTGGTAAATGGTTAATTAAAATATCCAAAATTAATTATTGTGATTGTGATGTATGAGATACATATGGGTGATGATCATGGATAGCAACCAATTTTTTTTTTATGGACATGTGATGTATGATGTGTATGCAGAATCCTGTAATTTTAAATTTGTTTAAATTAAGGACTCTGTGTTAGGGATGTTTGGGTGTCTGCGAGCACGAGCCAATTTTATTTAGAGACCTGCGTGTCTCAATAGATTAGAGATAAAAGTTATCGAATGTAATTAATGTAAATTTATTCTTTTATTGGGTTGTATTTTGTTTGGTTGCACGTGATTGGTTGATTGGTAGCAAACCGTTAGCACACAACAAGCCCAGATCGAGACGAGCACTTGATGGCGGTCGGATCAAGGAGTTGATGGTGATTGAATCAAGTTGTAGCTCAGGATTGGATCAAGATGTTGAAGATGATCAAACCAATGGCGTGCGTGTGCTTGTATTTATGACCCTTAGACCCCGATTCCGGCTCAGTGGCTCGAGCACGAATTTTCTTTTTAGATCCATGATCATCACTGATTGCATTATATTTGTTTTTATGTGCAGTTTATTTTTATTTGCGTGAGATGTAAATAAATAAAATTAAATATGAGACCTAAATGCAAATCTCCTCATAAATATTAAGTCGAGCGGTCTTCCACCGTTGTAGAAGTGCGGGCGTCTTTTCTGGTGTTGATTGGCACGGCTGGTTATAGTGGTCGTTGCATTGGAAAGGCGCAACCACTCTATTAGAATAAGATGCTGCGGAGTAAAGATGGGGTTGGGCCCTATATCTGTCAAGTGAGGGACCCAATGACGGCTTTGCTTACGCGTTTGAACGGTGGGTCTGACTTAACTAAAGAATTAGGCCAATATCTGTCAGGTGAGGCCTACAGGACTTAGAGACCAAACATCACTGCAATTTGCTTAAGAAGCATTGGACAAGAGTTGTCCACTCATTGGTTTCCGTGTCGCCAATATCTGTCAGGTGAGGTGGTGCGGTAAACTGGTGGGACCGTAATACCACTTGAAACCCTGGTCGCATTGGATTTCCGTTTCTCTACCCGAGGAGTGTAAGAGACTCGAGGAAATAGTGGGAGGTTAACGTTTGTTTTTAAAAATGTCCCTAAAACAAATTTTTAAAACAAATACAAATATCTACTTTGAATCTTTACTCTCTGCAAAACAAGATATTCGCTTCCAATCATTTTTCTCGTTTTTCGAAATTAACCGCTTAATCGAAACTATTTATAAAGGCTGGCTAAGAAACTTAAAATAGTTTTGAGTTTCGAGAAGCTCAGCAATGTTCTCAACCAGGACCTCCTTACGTTACCAAACTGTCCAACAGCTTATCAAAAGGCAGTCTGTTCATTATCATTGTTTGACAATGATCAAAGACCTTGAGGAGCTTGAGAAGCTCGGCATGAAAATGGATAAGGAATTGCAAGTTGATATGATCCTGTAATCTCTTCTAGATTCATATGGGCAATTTATTGTAAACTACCATATGAATAAAATTGACTGCACCAATGCTGAGTTATTGAACATGTTGGTAACGACTGAAGGAACCTTGAAGAGTTCAATGGGATTGGTTCTTGCTCGCTTCCTCTTCTAAAAGAAAGTCAAATTGGAAGAAGAAATCCGCAAAGAAACAAAAGACGAAAAACAAGCCCAAGAGGGAAGCTCCTAAGAAGAAGGCCACTGACAAAGGAAAATGTTTCCACTAAATTTCGACGGTCATTAGAAGGAACTGTCCCATCTACCTGGAGAGCCTAAAGAATAAGAAGAAAAACACCTTCGGAAGGTATGTCAGATCTGCTCATAATAGAAACTAACCTTGCGGTTTCCTCTACTTCCAGTTGGGTCATAGACTCTGATTCTAGTTCTCATTTGTGTACTTCAATGCAGAGTCTAAGGGAAATTAGAGGGCTAAGGGAAGGTGAAGTCACCCTACGAGTTGGCAATGGAGCAAGAGTTGCCGCTGTGGCCACTGACACCTATCCTTTGCGACTACCGTTAGGACAAGTTTTATTACTTAAAGACTGTTATTATGTGCCTGCTGCTGGCAGAAATTTGATTTCTGTTTCTTCTTTAGCACAGGACAATTATATTTTTATTTTTGATAAAGACTACTGCACAATTTATTTTAGAAATAAAGTTGTTGGCCGTGGTTTTATGATTGACAGTCTTTACTATTTACATATGGATGTATCTGTGAATGTTTCTAAGCAGATAGTGAGTGTCGTTGGGTCTATGAGACCTAGAGATGAGATAAACCTAAAGTATATGTGGCACCTAAGCCTTGGTCATATTGGAGAGGAAAGGATTAACAGATTGGATAAAGATAGGCTTCTGGGCTCATTGACTGCTGAATCTTATCTAGTCTGTGAATCCTATTTTCAAGAAAAAATGACCAAATTACCTTTTGTAGGACAAGGGGAAATGGCCATTGAAATACTTGCCTTGGTACATACTAATGTGTGTGGCCCATTTGATGTGCAAGGCAGGGGTAGTTATCTCTACTTCATAACTTTTACCGATGATTATTCACAGTATAGGTATGTCTATCTTATGAGACACAAATCTTTAGCTTTCGAAAAGTTTAAGGAAATCAGATGTGAAGTAGAGAAGCAAACTGGAAAACCCATCAAGGTTCTTCGATCGGATCGAATGGGAGAATACCTTAGTAGGGAGTTCCTAAACTATCTCAAAGAAAACGGCATAATCTCACAATGGACTCCTCCTGGAACACCTAAACTCAACGGAGTGAAAGAACGGAGAAATCGAACTTTATTGAATATGGTTCGATCCATGATGAGTTTCACTAATCTTTTTTTGTTTCTTTGGGAGCATACTTTGCTTACCGCAGCCTACCTACTGAATAGGTTTCCCTCTAAATCCGTTCTTACCACGCCTTATGAGATGTGGCATGGTAAGAAACCAAGTTTTAGTCATATTAAGATTTGGGGATGTTCGGCCCATGTCAAGCGACTACAGACGGACAAGTTAGAGACTAGGTCAGAGAGGGCTCGTTTTATAGGGTATCCTAAAGAATCTTTAGGTTACTATTTTTACATCCTAAAGGATCACAATATAGTTGTGAGCCGACACGCTACTTTCTTGGAAAAATAGAAGTAGTAAATAGGAGAAAAATTGAGCTCGAAGAGAGTCTCTGAAGAGCAACGAGTCCCAAACCTACGGAACCTATTCATGCTGAGCCAGTACATGTAGCACCTAATCCACCTCGAAGATCGAGTAGGATCTCCCATCCTACTAAAAGGTACTTAGGTATTCTTACAGAGGAAGTAGAGGAAATGTTCCTCATATGAGATAAGGAACATGGAGATGATCCTAAAACCTACAACGAGGTGATGTCTGACATCGACTCCGAGATGTGGTTGGAAGCCATGAAGTCAGAAATTGACTCAATGTATTCTAACCAAGTCTGGATCTTGGTAGATCCACCAAAAGGTATAGTACCTATCGGGTATAAATGGATTTACAAAAGAAAGATAGGTTCGGATGGAAAGGTAGAGACCTATAAAGTAAGGCTGGTGGCGAAAGGCTATAGTCAACGCGAAGGCATTGACTATCAGGAGACCTTTTTGCCTGTGGCCATGCTTAAGTCCATTCGAACACTACTTGCCATTGCAGCATACCATGATTATGAGATCTGGCAGATGGATGTGAAAACTGCTTTCCTAAATGAATTTCTTGAGGAAGATATCTATATGGAGCAGCACAAAGTATGCAAGCCGCAAAGGTCCATATATGGGCTTAAGCAAGCATCTCGGACTTGGAATACTCGTTTTAATGACGTAATCAAATCGTTTGATTTCGTTAAGAATGAGGAGGAACCATATGTTTATAAGAAAGTTAGTGGGAGTGTTATTACATTCCTCGTATTGTACGTGGACGACATTCTCCTAATTGGAAATGACATTCCAATGCTAACTTCGGTTAAGATGAGGTTATCAAAGAAATTCTCTATGAAAGACCTAGGGGAAGCATCCTATATTTTGGGGAATAAAGCCTATAGAGATAGACCTAAGAGGATGCTAGGCCTCTCACAAAAAATGTACATAGCGGAGGTACTGAAGAAGTTCAGTATGGAAAACTCTAAGAGGGGACTTCTACCCCTTAGGCATAGAATTTATCTCTCCAAGAAAATGTGCCCCAATACATCTGAAGAGATTCAACGAATGAGCCAGATCACTTATGCTTCAGCTATAGGGAGCCTCATGTATGCCATGCTATGTACACGACCTGATATCGCACTTGGCTTGAGTGTCACTGTCACACCCCGGGGTCGAAACTGCGACCCGGGCTCGCCAACAGATCCGCCGCCCATACGGTGAACCCCGTATAGACGAAGCGTCAAACCTGCAAAAGGAATATACTATACTAAACAGATATCAGAGCTGAAAGTAAACTGCTACAAATAAAATATACAACACAAGGTCCTCACCAAAAGTACATAAGTCTCTCTCAGCAATAAAAGAAAAGTACAACTCTATACCTCACTACAAGGTCTCTCAACAAGAAACTCTCAAAATAATAAGGGTACATCTACTCTCTGGACGATGACTGGTAGGGATCTAGCTCACGACTCCCTTACCTTGATCTGAAGAAACAGCAGCTGGAGCAGCAAGAACAGGAGCAGACGTCCCTGGGGAAAAATACACCACGATGGGTGTGAGAACTACATCCCACAGTAGTTCTCAGTGGGTGCCGTCAACAAGCCCAACGGTCTGCCCACTAAGTCTACTAGAGGCATGCTGTAACAAATGAAATACTAAAGAAAAGAGCTGGAAATGAATAACTCTACAGCTACTATGCCCCTATCTAGATGCTAAAAAAGTGGAACAGATGATAAAAAATGGTGCATCTACTAACATATCAGTATAGTCACCCAATCTGAACTGACTGCCTCCTCGGGTCCAGTCAAACCTGCGCCTACCTACTGTCGTTACATCCCGGAGGATCGGACTTACGTAGGGCTTCCGTAGCTGCCAAAACTGGCTCAGCCAGAGGGACTGCGTCCGTAACTGCCAAAACTGGCTCAGTTAGAGGGACAGCGTCCGTAACTGCCAAAACTGGCTCAGTCAGAGGGACGGCGTCGACAAGTCGCGATACAAAGTAACAGATCCACCCCGGGCGTGGCTCTCGAGGGGCGCGACCCCACCGAGGAAAAAGGTATCCGCGCACTCTGTCGAGCTCAAGGTGGTACTGCAGGCTATAGTCAAAATCCACGCTCACGCTCTGAACGGACAAACTCAGGATCCTCAAACATCTCGCACAACGATCGGAGCACTCTCGACGACTCAGCTGATCAGCTCTCTCGAAACACGAGACACTAGCCTCTCCAACAGCTCACAGCACAAAACACACTAGCTGGAGATACTCCACAGCCAGGATCGACCCACAACTCAGGGCTAACAAAACAGGTCGGACAACACTCAACGACCCGGGACCACCGTCAACCCCGATGGTTCCCAACAGCAGAACATCAACCCAACCTGCAGACTCACAGACAGGATAAACCCCACAACAGACAACCATAAAGGATCCGGGAACCCCGAAAGACTAGAACCTACAACCCTATCAAACAAGAACAGGCTCTAGGCATAGCCTCTCGTTGTTCTCGTCCCAAAGGAAAAGGCAGACCTTAGAACCCAGACCACTCGAATCATCTCAAGTGGTTAATTTATAGGAAAAATGTGACATTTCTTACTAAAAGCCATTTGATCTGAAAGAAATCCATATTTAATGATTTTTAGTTCTTTTTAGGAAAACAATTGAAAACAAGTTTTATATCCAAGCCTCGTAGAGCTAATGCCTTTGTCCAATCAAACAAGAACAGACTCGGGCGACCCTACGATGCTTGGAAGAAAACATTGATTGACTAAAATCTTATGTGTGTCCAAAAGCAGTTCTGGGTTCAAGGTCCTGCTATCACTGATAAACCGCTGCCACTAACACAGCGGCGACAGATAAAACAAGAAAAATGGAACATCTCGGGACCGCCGTCTACCCAAACGGCTCCCGCCACAGATGATCGATCAACTACATCTACCAGACTCCACTCTGCTCCCAAGCACGAGTGTAAAATGCATCCCACACTAAAAAGAATCCCGACCACTCGGCCCACTACCCGGGCGAGTAAAACACTATGTCCAGGAAGAAAAGAAGTGTGGATGTCTAAAGCAGAATAAACCTAGCCCAAGTTGGAGTTTTCTACAGTCTGGCTGAACATGCTGCATATGACGGGGGTGCTAGGTCAAGTTCCAAGATAACAATAATTTTACAGATAGTAGGAACAAGAGATCGCATGATCATCAAATAACTCAAGAATTATCAGCTATCACATTCTAGCATTCTACACAAGAATATCACTATCATGCATGGTCCTACTAAAGCAGATTTAATGAACATTCCATCAATCTTGGAGACAGGGCCACCCACCTGAAAGTGCACAACTGACCAATGTCCAAAAAGCTGAAACTATACCGGGGCAATCCACAGATTTCCACAAATCCGTCGGGCCCAAAACCTCCCAAAATACCTCCTGGATACAAAAATATGGCCCAAAAATACAATTACAACAAAATCCTAAGTGTGCTGTCCAAGCTGAGATTTCAGTCCCAAAGATGCAATATTTTCACCTGCAAACAATGCTCCAAAAATTCCAATAAAAATAAACTTGATCCATTTTTCGTGCCGGGTCAATTTCTTGGTTCCAATACGCGCGCAAACACTCCCAGAAACCACTAATCCATCAATAAACCTTTAAGTGGGGATTCAGGTCCTCACAGTCACAACCATATATCAGTCCAATCTAGGTGAGGAGCACTGGACTGCTGTGAAAAACATACTTAAGTACTTAAGAAGGACTAAAGATATGTTTTTGGTCTTTGGAGGAGGAGTGTCACCCCCCGGGGGTTTAAATAAGTGGAAAAATGTGTTCATTTTTTTTTCAAAGAACACCCGCCAGACACGTGCACAGATCCGCCACATACGCGAGAGTCCTCGACGAAACAAACAGAGCGACCCTTGCGTATGCACGGCGTAGGATAATACAACATCACTTTAACCACACCAGTCAAGTATGAAAAGAGAAGGGAACAAGTAACCATATACCATATCCAATAAGGCCACCAAATTTTGAAAGGATAAATCAACAGGTTGTAAAACGGTGCCCACATGACACCTAATTTTTAAAAACGTTTTCGCAATCTTCTTCTTTGATTTGAAAATTGGCTGAACCAACAGTTAATAAGGGAATACCGTTCATCCACAATAAAACATAATACAATCCCAACATCCACAATAATGTATCACACGCACATAAACTAACTAACCGAAATAATCAAAACGAAATAAAGGAAAGGTCACCAGCCCCAAACGAGGCTAAAATCCTCTAGTCGCAGCCTCACTGTCGTCCTGGATCCCACCCATGACCGAACCTGTCACAGTGTGGGAAGTCAGTGCCAAAAAGAGTAAGAGGTAAATGTAAAATGAGTAAGATGCTATAAATACTGAGAATAAAGCAAACCGAAAGACTAGAGCATCCACACTCCCCCTCATGAATCAACAGTAACCCCCTGTAAATCGAAACAGAGCACCTGCCAAATGGTCTAAAGACCTCTGGCAAAAAAATACACCTTGCTCTCACCTTGGTGCTTTTAACCCATCCACGACACTTGTGCTGCACCGTAAGGAACCGCAAGGGGTCCCAACTACATCACCTTGTGGGGTACACGGGTCAACGTACCACCTCTCCGAAAAAGTACACCAATGCGGTGGCCAAACCGCTGGTGTGCGTGCAAGCAGCCATGAGCGTAGTAACTAAGGTCAATGTGTAATATAGAGCAGCGCGACACTCAGTCGCAACAGATAGTAATAATAAGAATTTTTATGCATTTTAGGGGTTAGTCAAGATTCAAAAACGCTATTACCTTACTCTTTCGTATTACAAATAGAACCAAACTCCAAGAAAACGCACGAAAGGGGTACCCACCTTAGAGTGTGTCGACCGAAACACCTGAAATTGCCCTACGCCTTCGTACGATTCCCGGACCTAGGAAGTCCCCCAAAAAAAAGAAACATCAATAAGCTAAACCGTCCCCTGCGAAACTCGTAGCCCCGAACTCTGTCCAGAAAAGACAGAAAATCCCAAGACCCGTCCTGACGCGGCGCAAGAACAACGCGGCGCAAAGATGACGCGGCGCGGCGTCGCGGTGCATGCGACAGCCCCACGCGGGCACCTTCCCCGCGCGGAAGCGCACGACACCAGCAGTGGTCCCGTGCGGTGCGCAAGCGGCGCGGCAGCACAGCTGCCCCGCGCGGGCACCAGCCCCGCGCGGCGCGCAAGCAGCGCGGCGGCATGCTGCCCCGCCCGGGCACCAGCCCCGCGCGGCGCGGCAGCACAGCTGCCCGCGCACGGTGTGGTGTGCGGCCCTTCAACGGCGCGCAGGTAGCGCGGGGCTTAGCCACGCGGCGGCAGCGAGGCGGCGGCGCGGCGGCGGCTAGGGCATCCTAGCATCGCCCAAACAACAAAACCAAGAACGCAAAACCCAAAACCAAAAACACGAAACCAAGAACGACGAAAATGCGAGATAGATAAACACCGCTAACCTCACTCAATCGGAGAAGAAGACGACCTGATCTCGTTCCTCGCGTTTGTGAGAATCTGGATCCGCTCCCCGTTGACGGTGACGCTTCGATCCCGACTTCCGGCACGTTGATCGAAGAAGATGGAAGATCCGATCTCTTTTTCCTCTCCGAACTATGGTTTTTTTTTTATTTCTTGAAAGATGTTAATAAAATAATATTTAATTATATTTCACTTGTACGTATAAAATAAAACCCTCATTCGGTATATAAAAGAAGGACTCCCATCTCCTCGAAAAGCATGCCGATCATCAAACATCCCGTGACAATTAGCACGGATCCCGATGTACCCGACGAACACCATGACCTTCGAAACCCCATTCCGGGAGATCCGAAAAATGGATTTCAGTTTCGATCGCTTTGCCGTTCACCATTTTTCGAGCTCTATCACAGAGAAATACCCGCAAGCACTGACGTTCTACCCAAGAAAACTCAATAATTTAATCCCCTAACAACTAATTTATTCAAAAAGAATTTAAAAGGAAAACAAGAAATGTCGTGATACTACATCACACACTCCTTAAAAGAAGTTTCGTCTTCGAAACTTAACCTCAACCCACGCTAAACAAGTTTGAAAAACACTCTCTCATCTTCGATTCCAATTCCCAAGTCGCTTCGCGCTCTTCATGATTACTCCACAGCACCTTCACATAGGGAATAATCCGGTTGCGCAACTTTTTATCTTTATGTGCCAAGATTCGTACCGGTGTTTCATCAAAGCTCAAATCCTCTCAAAGCTCAATAGCAGATACATCGAGAACATGCGACGGATCAGGGAGGTATTTCCGGAGCATCGAAACATGAAACACGCTGTGCACCCGATTGAGATTTGGCGGCAAGGCTAAACGATAAGCTACCGGGCCAACGCGCTCCAATATTTCAAAAGGTCCAACGAACCGCGGGCTCAACTTGCCTTTCAAACCGAACCGTTTAATCCCCTTGGATGGCGAAACCCGGAGCAACACGTGCTCCCCAACCTGAAACTCCAAGTCACGTCGTCTCCGGTCTGCATAGCTTTTCTGCCGACTCTGGGCGGTCAACAACCACTGCCTGATAAGGCGCACCTTTGCCTCGGTCTCCTCCACCAAGTCCGGACCCAAAAACTTTCGCTCCCCTAAGTCATTCCAACAAATAGGAGATCGACATCGACGCCCATTCAAGGCTTCGTACGGTGCCATCTGAATGCTTGCCTGGTAACTGTTGTTGTAGGCAAACTCCACGAAAGGTAGATAGCATGACCATCCTTCACCCAAATCGAGCACGCAAGCTCGGAGCATGTCCTCGAGAATCTGGATCACCCGTTCTGATTGTCCGTCGGTCTGGGAGTGAAAAGCTGTGCTGAACTGTAGTTTGGTCCCCAAAACCCGCTGCAAACTCTGCCAAAAGTTCGACACAAACCGAGTGTATCTATCCGAAGTAATCGATCCCGACACCCCATGCAATCTCACAACCTCGTTGATGTAGACTTGCGCCAAACGGTCTCGAGTCCACGTCGTATGAATAGGTAGGAAGTGAGCCGACTTCGTCAATCGATCCACTATAACCCAGACCGCGTCGTGACCTTGCTGTGATTATGGAAAACCAGTGACGAAATCCATGGTGATCCGCTCCCATTTCCACTCTGGCACTGGTGGAGGTTGCAGTTTCTCCGCCGGGCGCTAATATTCGGCTTTTACCTGTTGACAAACCAAACAGTGTGCCACGAACCGCATTACGTCCCCTTTCAGTTTAGGCCACCAAAAAGTTTGCTTAAGGTCTTTGTACATCTTCGTGCCACCAGGATGCGCCGCATAGGGAGCATAGTGCGCCTCTGACAAAATCTTTTCCTTCAAATCTGGCAGATAGGGCACACAAATACGTCCTCGGAACTGTATTGTGTCGTCTGCACCAACCGAAAAGTCGCCCTCTTGGTCCGAAGAAAACTTGTCACGTACAAGCTGGAGTTGAGCCTCTGTCTTTTGACCTTCCAGGATTTTCTCAAACAAGGTAGGCTTGACTACCAAGGACAATAATGTGGGAATACCGTTCATCCACAATAAAACATAATATAATCCCAACATCCACAATAATGTATCACACGCACATAAGCTAACTAACCGAAATAATCAAAATGAAATAAAGGAAAGGTCACGAGCCCCAAACGAGGCTAAAATCCTGTAGTCGCAGCCTCACTGTCGTCCCGGATCCCACCCCTGACCGAACCTGTCACTGTGTGGGAAGTCAGTGACAAAAAGAGTAAGAGGTAAATGTAAAATGAGTAAGATGCTATAAATATTGAGAATAAAGCAAACCGAAAGACCAGAGCATCCACACTCCCCCTCATGAATCAACAGTAACCCCTTGTAAATCGAAACAGAGCACCTGCCAAATGGTCTAAAGACCTTTGGCAAAAGAAGACACCTTGCTCTCACCTTGGTGGTTTTAACCTTTCCACGACACTTGTGCAGTACCGTAAGTAACCGCAAGGGGTCCCAACTACGTTACCTGGTGGGGTACACGGGTCAATGTACTACCTCTCTGAAAAAGTAAACCAATGCGGTGGCCAAACCGCTGGTGTGCGTGCAAGCAGCCATGAGCGTAGTAACTAAGGTCAATGTGTAATATAGAGCAGCGCGACGCTCAGTCGCAACAGATAGTAATAATAAGAATTTTTATGCATTTTAGGGGTTAGTCAAGATTCAAAAACGTTATTACCTAACTCTTTCGTATTACAAATAGAACCAAACTCCAAGAAAACGCACGAAAGGGGTGCCCACCTTAGAGTGTGTCGACCGAAACACCTGAAATCGCCCTACGCCTTCGTACGATTCCCGGACCAAGGAAGTCCCCAAAAAAAAAGAAACATCAATAAGCTAAACCGTCCCCTGCGAAACTCGTAGCCCCGAACTCTGTCTAAAAAAGACAGAAAATCCCAAGACCCATCCTGACGCGGCGCAAGAGCAACGCGGCGCAAAGACGACGCGGCGCGGCGGCGCGGTGCATGCGACAACCCCGCGCGGAAGCGCATGACACCAGTGGTGGCCCCGCGCGGCATCAGCCCCGCGCGGTGCGGCAGCAACAGCTGCCCCGCGCGGCGTGCAAGCGGCAGGCAGCACAGCTGCCCCGCGCGGGCACTAGCCCTGTGCGGGCGCGCAAGCGGCGCGGCGGCATGCTGCCCCGCGCTGGCACCAACCCCACGCGGCGCGGCAGCACAGCTGCCCCGCGCGGGCGCCCAAGCGGCGCAGCGGCATGCTGCCCCGCGCGACGCGCAAGTGGCGCGGCGGCATGCTGCCCCGCGCGAGCACCAGCCCCGCGTGGCGCGCAAGCGACGCGGCAGTACAGCTGCCCCGCGTGGGCACCAGCCCCGCGCGGCGCGCAAGAGGCGCGGCGGCATGCTGCCCCCCGCGGCGCGCAAGTGGCGCGGCGGCATGCAGCCCCGCGCGGGCTGTAAGAATTTAAATTTTTGTTGTAAATAAATGAGAGAAGATGAATAAAAGTCAAGTTGAATTTTGAAATTTTAAGTAACCCCCTTTCCTGCAGTGTAAATTGCACAGTTGTAAGGCAAAAATGTCACTTTTCAATCCGAGCCTAATCTCGAAAATCCGAGATCACCGGTGTGACCGTCTCGCCGAACCGAGTGAAAACCATGTTAAGCAAGTTCAGATCCGACGGTCGGATCTCCCAGAAATCGACGAAGAAGCAGGCGGGACCCGCGACTTAAGTCGCGGGTACAGTGAACAGTAAACCCTAATTTCGAGTACCCCTAAGTGCGAACGTTTGCCAAATCGCTGTCTGGAAACCGAACATAGCACTTCAGGTAGTCGTTTCGAACGGTTTCGACGTTCTGGACACAATGGCACTGACGGAATTTCAGTTTGACGACCCTAGAGTCTCGAAAAGCGCGATAACTGTATCCCAGAACTGTAATTTATGGACCGCAATTTTATCCGGACAGTTTCTAGGAAATCAGAAATCGCTGCCTGATAGGTCTCGTCGAGCCGGACGTCATGGCCCAGTCCATTTTCCGTTTCGACGACCAGAATGCCTCGAAATGCATGAAATATGACAAAAACGTGGCTTTTTGCACATAAAACCCTAGATTCTTCGCCTCGTTTTGCGTGCCATCCTTTGGGGAAGGACTAGAGTATGAGAGAAGTTTACAGTGAAGGACCTAGTGCCGAATACTAAGGATTTGGAGGGTTAGATGGCAATTGTGCCATATTCAAAGTTTTGAAATCCAGAACTCGGTTGGACTTTAAAGCCCGAAGCCTCAGCGAGACCCTCCACTAGTCCTCAACTTCCTCTCCTCTCTCTGCGCACTCCACGCAACCGAAGCTCCGCACCGGCCGCCGCCACCACGTCGCCGGAGAAGAAAGATCAATAACGTCTTGATCTCGGGTGACTCGGAAGGAGGGTGCTCAGGAAGGTCTTGGACGATCAAGACCTAGTCTGGTGGAGTCCTCTGGGAAACCGCATCCAAGCCGAGTGGAGTCGGTCCCAGCCGCCGCCGTGCGCCGCCGCCGCCGTTCTCTTTCCTTCTCGAAATTCCGGCGAAGGTAAGCTTGGAACTTTTCTTTTTATTTTGGGCCATGGACACGATCATGGTGTTTCTGACATCGAGGCGACCCTCCGGGTGCAGGCCGAGCCGAGGCCGCAGTCCCGATCGCCGGCGGGAGCCACCCTCGCCGGATTATCATTTTCTGATCAAACACGGGTGCGGGCTTCATCCGGCCGTCAAGATCGAGATCAACACCATTGGATCGACTCCTCTCGACGACTGCAGCTCATCCACAAAGTTGGACGACGATCGGTTGAGGATCGGACCCGAGCGGACAAGCCCTAGAAACCGAGTTTTTCAACTTCGGCCAGCATCGACCGTCCGGCGCCGCCGCTGCATCCCGGCGCCGGCCACCTCTGCACCGAGCTTCGTGGCATCGGGGCAGACCTCCTGGTCCAACTTGCACCGGCCCGGAGCCACCCCGCCGAAATCCGCCATTAACAGCCACCGAGGCTTCCCCGGGCTCCGCCGCCGCGCGTCGACGGCGCCTCCTGACACCGGGAAACGGTGCAGGTGCGTTCAGTGAACCCTTCTAAAGCACCCTATGGTGTTGTATGGCCTTCTTGACGTGGGGTTTTGGATTTCCAAGGTTGCACCCGATTTGGGCTTCGGGTTGGACTCCGGCGATCCCCGGCGCTCCAGGATTCCGGGCACCCACTCAGGTGAGACCTAGACACCTCTCTTATGATCCCCACCATCTTGGTTTTGGCCCAGGGCCCGTCTGTGATCGGGCTTTCAATCTTGCAGCCGAGCTATACATTGCGGGTTGGTTCTCCGGCCGCCGCCGCCTCCGGCCGCCGGGGCTCGCACCCACTTGACCAGAACATCTTCTGTGACCTCCCTCTAGCTGATGCTCACACTGGATTGCTGTCTGAACAGGGAGCATCTGATCTAGGCTAAACCAAGCCTTGGGCATTCTTTTGGTGCTGCTCCGGCAACTGCTCCGGCCGATCTCCGGCACCCCTCAGGTGAGCCCTCAACTCCACTTACCTTCCTGTACATGATGCTCTAGCTAGCTCTTAAAAAGATCAAGTATAACTTAAGTTGTTGCATAGTAGTAATTGGACACTAAAAGATCATGGGCCAATTTTGTAATCGGGGTCCGTGTCAGTCCAATCTTGTGAGCACGAGCTCCGTCTCGTCGTAATGAACGCGCTGAAAGTTACGGCGCAGCTTTTGGATTCCCGGATTTCAAGAACGAGTCGAAACAACGGATTAATTCAGTGTTTTTATGCAAATTAAAGTAGATTATGGACCAAAGTGTAATTTGAACATGATGGCTGTCTTTAGACAGTGTTTACACACCTTCTAGGCATCTTGTTAGTGTCCCGTGGATTCCTATTGGGCGGGAATCGGTTATTGCCCCGTAAATCGGCGTATTTTCCCCGTTTAAGCACTCCGTTACTGTCGTGTCATCGGGATGGGTATGTGTGAGTCCTTTACTGATCATAGCTTCTTATTCAGGGCCCAGTTGTTCGGCACCAGCCTCCCAGTAGCTGTGCGGGAGTTCGGAGATCTGCCTATATCCAGGTGGGTTATCTTCGGTCCGGGCTTTATCTATTCGGCCCTCTGGTTGCTTTAGTCCAGTCGGACACCTGTCTTTGATTAGCCCTGTAGATTTTATCATGTATCCCTATGCTTGACTTTGCCTGATGATTTGATCTATATACCGCATGATTGTTCGATAGACACTGATTCCTTAGTCACACCATATACATCTGCTTGTCAGTGCTATATCTTGAATATATCTGATGAGTTCATCTATATGCCATATGATTTTCCTGATAGACAGTGATTCTTGAGACACAGCATGTACACCTGCTCATCAGTGTTTATATTCCATTACATAGATGTCCTGATCGGATTTTACATGCTATTTCCTTTCATCTGTGATGTTTGCTTGATATTCAGATATGCATGATAGATATTGATCGATATGATAGATGATTTTCCTGTTGGGATCTCGGCTTATTGCCGACTACCCGGTCATTAGACCGTGAACTTGAGCATAGCATGATGACTACCACGCACGCTGTACATCACGTACACTGACGGTTTGGCCACCGTCACAGTGTTCTTTACCGGTAAAGTTGTCTTGAGAGGGACCCGTGAGCCCCCAGATCAGCACCAGTGGGTGCGGGGTTATGTCAGCCAGATAGGTGCCAGATAGGTGGTATGAGCCTGAGGTCCTCGTGACCAATACTGGCATTGATTGGGTACTTGAGTTTCTGTTGTTGACGCATTATTCTTACCTTGCACTATTATTGATAGACATCTTACCCTGTACCTCTACTGCTCAGTGTATGCTTGATTAGCTCATTTATATCCAGATTTCTTGCATCACTTACCTGCAGTTATTGTGCTTGGATATTATAGCTCTACATTGATTTCTAGCATTTATTACTTGCAGTTTCATTACCCTTGATTACCTGCCTATTCAGTTATCTGTGGATTTTGTTGATTATCAGTAGACCTGCTTTATTGTTCAGCTTTACCCTATGATTCTTACTATCCGCAGATTATTGTACCCAGTAAGTATGATTAGCTATTTCTCGGCTCGTCGTGCCCACTGGGATACATGTACAGTGTATCTCACACCCTCTAGGTGACTATTCTTCAGGTCGTTCGGGTAGAGGGGTGTCGGGACGATCCAGTGAGCTTGTCACGATAGAGCTGTCCCCCTGATGAGATAGATTGATGATTGAGATCCCGATGATTTGTAGCTGACTTTCATTTATGTTATTTCAGCTTCCAGTTTATTTTATATGTCAGATTGATGATATTTTGATATTTCAGATTATTCCTGATGATTAGTGTAGTTTAGTTGAGATATTATTTACTCTCTGATTGATAATTGGATTAGACTAGCCGTGCATGTATAGGGGATTTCCTATATGTGTGGCGGTTTGTTACGCCCGTTTTGCAAACTCTGATTTATTTCAAAAAAAAAAAAAAAAAAAAAAATTTCAGACCTGATTTTTAAAACTCGGGGCGTGACACGGGCACCAGCCCCGCGCGGCATGCAAGCGGCGCGGCAGCACAACTGCTCTGCGCGGGCACCAGCCTCGGGCGGGCGCGCAAGCGGCGCGGCGGCATGCTGCCCCGCGCGGGCACCAACCCCGCGCGGCGCGCAAACGCCGCAGCAGCACAGCTGCCCCGCGAGCGGCGCGGTGCGCGGCCTTTCTACGTCGCGTGGGTAGCGTAAGCCTTAGCCGCGCGACCCTTCTACGGCGCGCGAGTAGCGTGCCTTAGCCGCGCGGCGGCAGCGAGGCGATGGCGCAACGGCGGCTAGGGCATCCTAGTGTCGCCCAAACAACAAAACCAAGAACGCAAAACCCAAAACCAAAAACACGAAACCAAGAACGACGAAAACGCGAGAGAGATAAATGCCACTAACCTCACTCAATCGGAGAAGACGACCCGATCTCGTTCCTCGCGGTAGTGAGAATCCGGATCCGCTCCCCGTTGATGTGATGCTTCGATCCCGGCTTCCGGCACGTTGATCGAAGAAGATGGAAGATCCGATCTCTTTTTCCTCTCCGAACTAGGGGTTTTTTTTTCGTTTCTTGAATGATGTTAATAAAATAATATTTAATTATATTTCACTTGTACGTATAAAATAAAACCCTTATTCGGTATATAAAAGATGGACTCCATCTCCTCAAAAAGCGTGCCGATCATCAAACGTCCCATGACAATTAGCTTGGATCCCGATGCACCCGACGAACACCGTGACCTTCAAAGCCCCATTCCGGGAGATCCGCAAATCAGATTTCAGATCCAATCGCTTTGCCATTCATCATTTTTCGAGCTCTATCACAGAAAAATACCCGCAAGCACCGACGTTCTACCCAAAAAAACTCGATAATTTAATCCCCTAACAACTAATTTATTCAAAAAATAATTTAAAAGGAAAACAAGATAGGTGTGATACTACATGGAGAGCTGAAAGTATAAGGATACACTGATTCAGACTTCTTGTCTGATGTTGACGATAGAAAGTCTACGTCAGGATACGTGTTCTTGTGCAATTGTGGTTCAGTGTATTGGAAGAGTTCCAAACAACCAATCATCGCTGACTCTACTATGGAAGCAGAGTATATCGCCGCATCTGAGGCTGCAAAGAAAGCCTTTTGGTTCAAGAAATTTGTTGCGGAACTAGGTGTGATGCCATCAAATGCCATTCCACTTTACTGCGACAACAATGGCGCCATAGCCCAAGCTAAGGAGCCAAGGTCTCATCAAAGGTCCAAGCACATAGAGCGGCGGTTTCATATTATACACGACTATCTCGAAAAAAAATGCGTCGAGGTGCAGAGAGTAGACTCCGCGGATAACGTGGCAGACCCACTGACTAAGCAACTAAGCCAGCAGAAGACTGAAGCCCACCTTGAGAAGATGGGGCTTAGGTATATGGCTAATTGGCTTTAGTGTAAGTGGGAGATTGTTAGATGTATGCCCTAGAAGCCTACTTGGCCGACACATGTATTCTTTCTAATATATAAATTTGTATTTGACATTTTACATTATGAATGTTATTGGGTTTTTATTTTCATTCATGTTGTGTATGTGTCCATGAATTGTCCAAGGAATTAATAAGATGATGATACGTATTCTCAAGAGTTGAAAATTTGAGACATGTATCATTAAAGATTAATTCCTAAATGCTCTCGATCGATGGATCATCACGGGGACAGTGATTGATCCGGTGAGATTGGTGCACAGGTCGCTTCCCTTTTAGGGTAGACGAGTCTCGAGTCAACAATGTGGGGACACTGGAGCGAATGTGTAGGTGGTTGTTGGAGAATAAGGGTACCGAGCGTGACCATCACGAGAAGTCACTTGGATGTCTACTCACTCGTCAGTGACTTACTCGATGTTGCAGTAGTGTGACTGGTCCTTTGACCAGCGGTGTCTCGGCTATTCACAATGGGGTTACTGTAGTTTGACTGTACATACACTTGCACTACAACAAAATTATGCTATAGCGACACTTTTAAGTGTTTCTAAAATCTAAAAAAAGTGTCACTGGCAAAAATACCGACACTTATTGTTAGTGTTGGTATATATGTCATCGCTATGGTGTATAGCGACACATTTTTGTAATGTGTCCCAAAAAAGTGTTCCTATAACCTAATTTTAGATATAGATGGAATATAGATAGGACACTTATACAAAAGTGTCACAAATATGTGTCCCTATAACCTAATTTTGTTGTAGTGTTGGTCCTTAGCCATTCGGGTCCTTGCAGTGCATGTTGGCTGCAGTAGGTTCGTTGTAGGAATAGGGTGTACACCTATATGGAATGGGTCCTTGCAGTGCATGTTGGCTGCAGTAGGTTCGTTGTAGGAATAGGATGTACACCTATATGGAATCTATCGCCCTTAGTAGATAAGGGAGTTAGTCCTATGTGATTTATGAGACCGAGTTTAGAAGACCTTGGCCAATGCATAGTAAATAAAGGAAAGGGTTTCCGATATTAGAAACTCGAGTCGAATAAATTTGACATATAACAGACGGTAGGGTTTGACGAGCAATTCCATGACCTTCATCTAGTTGGAACTCCGAATAGAAGGATTGTATCACACGTTAATTGCATTTAGAGGTTCAGTATTCCATTCTACTGGAATGCCACTACATGCTGCTAGGCTTCACTGGTGGATTGTGGGACTCATGAGAATTATCCGGATGATCGATAATTCTTATTGGGCTGAGTTTGAATTGTTCTAACCCACTGAAAAGAGTTTCAGCAATATTGTTGATGGTGATCACAATATATCTCACTACCAGATAGAATAGAACCTATGGAGTCACACGCATAAGAGGTTATGACTGATCAGATAGTTGGATCGCGATTTTTGAATCGCCTGAGAACTTAATTATTAATATATTGATAATTGGACTAATATGTAATTGTTACAAATTAAGGATATTAAAGTGCAAATGTTGCAAGAGATGACTTACTAATAGTTAGTGAGTTGTGAGAGGACTTAAGTGCAAATGTTGCATTAATGATTTGATTTGATCAAATTAGGATTGAGTTCAAGTCGAATTAAATTAGGATTTAATCGATTGAACCGATTAGGGATAAGATAATCTTAAATCTAATTTTAAGTTTATCTCAATGTTTATCTTAATATTATAAAAGATATTATATCCCTCTTTATACATATGAGTTTTCTTTAAGAGAAAAAAAAGAAAAAGAGAAAACCCTAGCCATCATCTTTTTCCTCGTATTCCACTTTTCTAAATATCCACATTAAAAGAAAGACGTTCTCTGCAAGGGAGCTAGCACCCCGGTGAGAATTTCGATCAGATCGACAACCTCGTGTGGATACCCGTAGAGGCCGGACGCGTGTGCGGCTTGAAGAGAACCAAATTCTACGATCATCAAATTGCGGTGTAGATCTCCTTGCGCAAAGGTGAAGATTAGATCTTCGTTCATCGTTTAATCTTAAATACATGAGGGATCCTATTTTGCGTGGTTTTTGAGATCGGATCTCAAGTTTTTCAAATATTTGTTTATTTGATTTCCTTTTCCGCTGAGTTTATTTATGCGCAAATCCTAACACCTCCATCATGGAAAGACTTTAAGAAAAGTCTTAAGCATAGAAAAGAAGAAATTACTCTTAAAGATTTGGCCAACCATCTTCGCATAGAAGAAGAATATCGTATGCAAGATGCAAGAAAGGAGCAAAATACTCAATATTTTAAAATGTGATGGAGGACGAGTATAACAAGACCCGTCAACCCACAAAAGAAAATTGAAAGATAGCCAAGCATTCGATTAACCACAACACGACATATAAGAAAAAGAAAGATGCATGCTTTCATTGTGGTAAACCGGGCCATTACAAAAAGGAATGTCTGTTTCTCAAAGAGAAAATGCACTGGATTCCAAAAAGAATTTTGTGGCTATGATATCCGAGGCTAACATTCTCGAAGACAACGGAGCTTGGTGGATTGATTCAGGTTCCACAAGGCATGTGTGCAAGGATAGAAGTTTATTCAAAACCTATGATGCATTGGAGGATGGAAATGTGCTCTACATGGGCAATTATTCAACAGCACAAATCAAAGAAAAAGGCAAGGTGGAACTCGAGTTAACATCAGGAAAAACTCTCACTCTCACCAATGTGTATAATGTACCCAAAGTTAGGAAGAACCTTGTTTCAAGAAGTCTTCTTAATAAATTTGGGTTCAAACTTATATTTGAGGCCGACAAATTTATTTTGTCGAATGGTGGAATTTTTGTGGGAAAAGGATATTTGTATGAGGGCATGTTCAAACTCAATATTATTAATAAAATAAATGTTTCTGCCTATATAGTTGATTCTTCTTTATAGCATAATCGCTTAGGACAAGTTAATTATAGAAGATTACATGATATGGCTAAGTTAGAATTAGTCCCTAATTTTGATAGTAAATTGGAAAAATGTAAAACTTACATGCTTACTAAAATTATTAGAAAACTGTTTCCTAAGATTGATAGATATTCTACTCTACTAGATTTGGTGCATTGTGATGTTTGTGACTTACATAGTTTTCCTATAATAGGTGGAAAGAAATATTTTATAACATTCATTGATGATTTTTCTAGATATTGTTATGTTTATCTTTCACATTCGAAAAATAAAGTGCTAGATAAATTTAGAATCTTCAAATCTGAAGTTGAGGTGAAAGGTAAGAAAATGATTAAATGCCTAAGATCAGATAGAGGAGGAGAATACTATGATCCAACCTTTTTTCAGTGTATTGGTATTGTACATGAGACCTCTGCACCTTATACTCCACAACAAAATGGAGTTGCATAAAGGAAAAATAGAATATTAATGGAAATGGTCAATGCTATGCTTTCTAACTCTGGATTGAGTTATGGATTTTGGGGTGAAGCTTTATTAACAGCTTGTCATTTACTAAATAGAATCCCAACAAAAAGGAGTAATAAAACTCCTTATGAATTATTCAAGGCAAGAAAGCCTAAATTAATTTATTTAAAAGTTTGGGCTTTTTAGCGATTGTGAGGATTCCGGAATCTAAAAGAAAGAAGCCGGGCGAAAGAGGAATTAAGCGCATATTATTGAGTATGCACAACATAGTAAAGCATACAAATTTTATGTGATTGAACCGAATGACTTCATTGAAATCAACACAGTTTTTAAATATAAAGATGTTGTATTTGATGAAAATAGATTTGTTTCAATTCCTAGACCCAAAGAACTTATTGTGAGAAAAAAATCCTCTAATGAGAAAATTGATCCTAAAATTGAAACCCCAAAACTTAGAAGAAGTAAAAGAGTTAGATATGCTAAAACATTTGGACCAAATTTTTATGATTTTCTAGTTGAGGGTAGTAGAGAAATTATTAAAGAAAGTTTTCAAATTTGTTTAAACATTGACTCAGATCCCACAACATTTGAGGAGGCAATGAAATCTCCTTATGTCGCTTTTTGGAAAGAAGCGATAAAATGATGAAATGGACTTAATTTTGGCCAACCAAACATGAAAAATAGTTGATCTTCCTCCTGGATGTAAACCATAAATTTAAGGCAAGACTAGTTGCCAAAGGGTTTACACAAAAAGAAGGTATTGACTATTTTGATACTTACACGCCTGTTGCCAGATTAGCGACTATTAGAATTTTGAAATACTTAAAAAAGACAATGGACTATGAAATTTTCTATAGTGGATATTCAACAGTATTAGAAGGTTATACAGATGCCAGTTGGATAACAGATTGAGAGGATCATGCATCCACAAGTGGATGGATATTTTTATTAGGTGGAGGTGCGATTTCTTGGGGTTCCAAGAAACAGACATGTATAGCGGATTCTACCATGGCAGCAGAATTTATAGCAGTAGCATATGCTAGTAAGGAGCGGAATGGCTAAGAAATTTATTATATGAAATTTCACTTTGGCCAAAACCAATGCCGCCGGTATCACTACATTGTGATAGTGAAGCTACGCTCTCAAGAGCATATAATCAAGTATACAATGGGAAGTCAAGACATATTGGATTAAGACATAGCTATGTAAAACAATTAATATCAGATGGCATAATTACCATCGATTTTGTAAGGTCAAGCCAAAATTTGGCCGACCCGTTGACTAAGGGACTTCCAAGAGCATTGATATTTAAGACATCAATGGGGATTGGTCTCAAGCCCACATTACAAAATCACCAATGATAGAAAGTCAACTTAACACTTGAAACATCATCGAGTTTTTAGTTCAATGAGCCAAAATATATCATATGGTGTGATTGCAAGCACTATAATATAAAATTTTCATCCCATGTAAAGTGCTTGGTATCCGTATTGAAAAGAAAGGTTGAACAAATGAAACTTTTAATAGACCTATAGTAGTATTTTACTGAAGTGTTAAATACGGGACACTTCCGATAGAGTCTACCTATATGAATGTGAAGTGCGGCCGCTTCTAGGAGTTAAGGGCTTGACTCTGGCAGCATTCATGAAAACAGGATGCAGACACAAGGCCATAAAAGTGTCGGCAAGAAAATAGAAGCACTCGATTGATTATAATTTCTGTGTGTGAGATATGTCCGGTTATTCAAAAATAATTGTTGGTTCAAAGACTTTTCTACCATTCAATTATGGCTAACTTTGATATGTCTTCATTAAGTGTAGATTCAAGTTTTAATACACCTGCACCTATGCATAGAATTTTGTAAAG
>CM055080.1:2857131-2875508 GCA_029204045.2 Tillandsia leiboldiana | reverse complement strand
GTACATCTCACACCCCCACCCATCTAAGGGTGGGGGTGTGATGATGGGTCACTTGATGTGACCCGTAAAAAATATCGCCACCATTAAAATGGTGGAGATGTATGATGTACACCCCTTCGGGGTGTACATGTAGCATTGCTCATATATATATATATATATATATATATATAGAGAGAGAGAGAGAGAGAGAGAGTAGGACTTATATACTTTCAAAAGCACAAGCCCAACTATACTTGTAAATTTTTTATCATTAAATTTGTATTGAAATTTGTGATATTGTATTTTCTCCTTTTTTTTTTTAGTTGATTTTACAATAGCACAAATCTCTATGCAAATCCAATGGTAAAAAATTTATAAGCATAGTTGGGCTTTTACTTTTGAAAGTATATAATCTATATAGAGAGAGTAGAGCTAATATACTTTCAAAAGTACAAGTCCAACTATACTTATATAGAGAGAGAGAGTATCGCTTATATACTTTCAAAAGTAGAAGTCCAACTATACTTGTAAATTTTTTATCATTAGATTTGTATATATATATAGAGAGAGAGTAGAGCTTATATACTTTCAAAAGCAAAAGCCTAACTATGCTTATAAATTTTTTACCATTGGATTTGTATAGAGATTTGTCCTATTGTAATTTTTCTTTCTTTTTTTTTATTGAGTTTACAATAGCGCAAATTTTAATGCAAATCTAATGATAAAAAATTTACAAGTATAGTTTTTAAAAATATAAGCTCTAATATATATATATATATATATATATATATATATATATATATATATATATATATATATATATATATATATATATATATATATATATATATATAATTAGACTAGAATACTATCGATAATACCAAGTCATTGGTGCTATCAAGTTTTTAGCCTTTAGATTAAAAAATATATGGTTAAGATGATAGTGGTCCCCTAGGGTTTACTAGGTGGTTTGTTGAATAATAAAAATTTTAAGGGACCACTATAATTTTAACCGCATATTTTTTCATCCAACAGAAAATTTAACAGCACCAATTACCGATAGTACTCTAGCCGGACTCAATATATATAAATATATATATATATATATATATATATATATATATATATATATATATATATATATATATATATATATATATATATATATATATGAGTAGTGCTAGGTGTACACCCCTAAATGGGGTGTACATCCTACACCCACCCATTCTAGGATGGGTATTCATCCACTCGTCACTCGATGTGACGAGTGGAATTCACCCACCCCTAGGATGGGGTGGGTGTAAGATGTACACCCCATTTGGGGGTGTACATCTAGCATTTTCCTATATATATATATATATATATATATATATATATATATATATATATATATATATATATATATATATATATATATATATATATTCAAGAGACCGTGTTTTATGAAGCGGTGTATAAGATGTCTTCATACACCGGGTGCAGGAAATAATTAATGTTCTTACACGTGTCATCCCTTACCGGTTACTGCCATAGCATCCCGAAGCCGTACACGATTTATTTCCAACGGCCCCGATCGATCCGTAGATTCACCGCCATAGACCGGAAAATAAAAAAATCGTTTTTTTCATTCGCTTACTTGCGCCGAGGCCAATCGGGCGGATTTAGAAACCGTTCCAAATATTGCAATTGTAGTTATATTCAGTTTATTTAGTTCTATATAGTTACAATTGTAGTTATATATATATATATATATATATATATATATATATATATATATATATATATATATATATATGGAAAATGCTACTTGTACACCCCATTTGGGGGTGTACATCGCACACCCCACCCATCCAATGGGTGGGGTGTGATGATGGGTCACTTCACAATTTGTGAAGTGACCCCCCCACCCTTAGATGGGTGGGTGTAAGATGTACACCCCCTTTGGGGGTGTACATGTAGCGTTGCTCTATATATATATATATATATTGGTAGAATAGAAAAGTTAGATTATCTTTTCAAAATATAAAGTAATCATATAATTTTTTAATTATTAGTTAAAATGTTTTGTTTTTTTTTGAACGGATAAATTTACTATAATTATATAATTTTATTAATTATTTAAATTTTTTATTTATAAAAAAAATAAATATATGTATTATTTTTATATTTTTTAATAATTCTTTTAGTTATCAATCGGCTCATTTTAAAATTTTCAATCTATTTAATTTTAATATATAAATTAAATTTGAAAATTTTATTACGACTCTATTATATTTTTTCAAATTTAGTAATTGTAATTTATTAAAAATTATTAAGTTAACATACACAATCACATTCTATATAAATTTAAAAATAAAATTATTTTTATATGTTAAATAAAAATAATTTTAAAAAAATATTAATTATTTTACACTGGATTCAATTCTAGAATATATATATTTATAAAGGATAATTGCCTGTGTACCCCTAAAATCTGAAAAAATATCTGATTTACCCCTCTTATTTTTTCCTTTCCAATATACCCCTCATACGTTCCACCGTTATTAAAAATACCCATACCGTTTCCCTTTGTTAAGTTAACTAAGGTCAAACTAGAGTTAAATAATAATCGGAGTTGAAAACTATCAGATATACCTATTTTGTCCCTATCTACCAAAACATTGGTTTAGGTTTTAGGGTTTAGGGTTTTAGGGTTTAGGGTTTTAGGGTTTAGGGTTTAGGGTTTTTTAGGGTTTAGGGTTTAGGGTTTTAGGGTTTAGGGTTTCAGATGTTTTCATTTAATTTCAGATGTTTTCATTTAATTTTTGCATTATTATTATGCTCTGAAGGATATATTTTAAGGATAAATACGAAAACTATTAAAAATTTTAAGAGTACATAAGAAAAAGTTGGTTATGATAGAAAGTATATTTGAAAGGGTAAAATCGTAATTTTACACAGATAACGGCAGCTCTAAACGGTACACTAACAGAGTTTAACTTCAGGGATATTTTGGAAAGAAGTTGTAACGTAAGAATGGTAGTTTTAATATTAGCTTTCTAAGATGGGATAAATGTGAAAACAGAAAAATTTTTAGAAATATATAAAAAATTGCTCTATTTATAATTGTAGTGCAATTATAAAAATATGCCACCAAATAATAAAAAATATAAATACATAAATATTTTTATAATTTAGCAAAATCATAATCTTTTTCAGAAGGATGCCACGTTGGCAGGCCACCACGTGGCGTTCATATGTCAAGATATAATCTTTTAATATAAAATATTTATATAGTGATAAAAAAATAAAAAAATTAAAAATAATTTTTTTAAAAAAATTTAAAAAAAAATTTCCCTCTACCTCTCGACAATATAGTGTAAGCTGCTGAAATTCTCAATTTCATTGTCCAAAATAATAAAATTGTATAGAATCATAATTAATTAGGTGAACTAAAATTTTTTATCCTTTTAATATAGTAAATACAAGTCTCAAGTTTGAGGACCAAAATGAGAGGCGGAGGATAGTTCAGGGACTAGTTTGGCAATTTATCCAAAATAAAAACGAGTTTCCATGTGATTGGACGGTGGAGATTTAAACTTGAGACGCGATAGGTGAGGAGCGAAGTGTGGTGTACGAGTCGTACGGGTGAACCGGGTTCACGAAAAATCCTTACATTCCCCTTTCAATGTCGGTTTCGTCTCGTTTGATATTTCCACACCTCCATTTATTTCAAAAATAAAAAGAATAAAGAATAAATTTTAAAATTATAAAAAATCCCCCGAAAGAAACGAACGAACGAACCCTCGTCCCTCCGAAACCGCGACGACGACGACGACGACGACGACGAAGAAAATGGAAACCCCGCACCTCCTCCTCCTCTCCCCACCCCCTCCCCTCGATCCCACCCCTCCTCCTCCGCCGCCTCTGCTCCGACGCCTCTCCCCCGCTGACTTCGCCGCGGCGGAGCTCCTCGTCCAGCTGAGCGAGAGCTCCTCCGCCGCCTCGGCCGCCTCCGCCTCCTCCGCCGCCGCCGCCGCCTCCTCCGCCGCCTCCTCCCCCCGATCCGTCAACACCCGCCCCGCTCCTCCGCCGCCACCGGCGGCGGACGATGACGACGACGAGATCATCGGCGGCGCCGACGCGTTGCGGCGGCGGACGAAGCGCTACCGCCTCATCGCCGATCTCTACGCGGCGACATCGCTTCTCCGGGAGAGGCGGAGGATCCGTACCCGGATTCGCAAGAGGTGAGCGATCGATCCTCTCCCTAGTTTTTTTTTTTTTCCCCTGTAAATACTTCCTAATTAAATCTGTAATTAAATCTGCGTTTAGGTGGATGTAATTAGGGTTTAGATGTGATTAGAAATGTATAGAAATTGTGGAGTGTTTAAATAATTAATAATAAGAGCAACTTCCCTGTTCTTCTTAACTTTGTGTTTTTGTAAGAAATTTAGATGATATTTGTGAGGAGTTTTTTAAATGTTACATAAAATCATATATCATATCATTAGTAAAGTTATGTGAATTTATGTACTTATTACTTGTACTAGAAAATCATCTTAATCATCAAATTTTTATCAGAGAGAGAGAGAGAGAGATTTGAATTAAGATCTTAATTTGAAAACATTGATTTGAATTAGTGAGGCATAGTAATTTATTAACATTATTATTATTGTTCTTGTTATGTTCTAATTAAAATCTTAATTTGAAAACATTGATTTGAATTAGTGAGGCATAGTAATTTATTAACATTATTATTATTGTTCTTGTTATGTTCTAATAGTTACATATTGTTTAATTTGGTAAACTAGCTATTTTTATATTACTAATTGTTACATCCGTATGCAAATTAATGCGAAATAATTTAAAAAATATATGTAAATTATTAGATAATTATTCTTCTATTTGAAAACATTATACACGCCTACCAGAATTCATGCATGATGAAACGCGTTCTCAGATTTTATTGTTCTTCAAATACCGATAATAAAATCGCCTGGATTGAATGCTTCCAAGTCTAGATTCGTCGTCTAATTAATTTTGCTCTGAATGGAGCAGGACAAATTGACTGCAGGAATCCGACTCGGGATCACAACCCTTTTATATTCCTTATATACTATGTTTAATTAGAGTCTCATAAACCCTAATTAGACTTGTATTGGGTTTCTACATATTAATAATCCATACCCAATAGATGTTTCCAGAGCTCATATTAGATCACTTAATGGCCCTATTAAATTAGATAGCCCATAATATAATTGTAAATTTATATATTAGCTCATATATAGAAAAAATTAAATCCAACAATCTCCACTTGGGCTACATATTATATTTTGAAACAATTATATTATGATATGTGCGTACCAGAATAGCTATTTTTTCTTAAAATATCTCCTTAATTACAATCTGGTCTATCTACTATATTAGTATGAGATCAAAGCGGTCTTTGTTATACAAATTCATAACTCGACCTATTAATGGTCACCATACTAACATATTCAATGACATAGATCGAGTATGGATGTGTAGCATTAAAAATTACATGCAATGTGATCTTAACATGCCTATTTCCAACTGGTCCTAATTTATTCTTGAATGAGATCATATTAAGTCATAATAGACAAAACACATTCAGAATGTGAAATAAACTAAATACTTTATTCTGTAGAAAATGAACACAAAGTGTGCATGAAATTAAAGAACATCAAAATACAAACTCCCACTAAAACTGCACATCATCAAACAATTTAACACCCATATGAGCAGTATGCTCATAAAACACTTTGGGCGGTAAACCTTTGGTGAGCGGATCCGCAACCATGGAGTTTATTCCAATATGTTCTATGCACACATAACCATTCTGAACTCTCTCTTTGACAACAAGAAATTTAATGTCAATGTGCTTTGACTTTGATGAGCTCCTGTTGTTATTGGAATATAGTATAGCCGATTTATTGTCACAGAATATCTTTAATGGCTTCTGAATGTCATTCAAAATTCGTAGCCCAGTGACAAAGTTTCGCAACCATATTCCATGATTGGATGCCTCATAACAGGCTATGAACTCAGCCGCCATAGTGGAAGAAGCTATGAGTGTCTGCTTAGCACTTTTCCAGGAAATAACTCCTTCAGCTAAAAGATAAACATAGCTCCATGTGGATCTTCTACTGTCTTGACATCCCGCAAAATCTGAATCAGAATACCCGATGATCTCCAAATGTTCTGATCTCCTATATGTGAGCATGTAGTCTTTTGTTCTTTGTAAATAACGCATAACCTGTTTGGCTGCTCTCCAATGATCCATTCCAGGGTTACTCAAATATTTGCCTAATATCCCAACAATGTATGCTATATCCGGACGCGTACACACTTGAGCATACATTAGACTCCCTACTGCCGATGCATAAGGAATCTTTTGCATCTCATTCACCTCAAACTCATTCTTGGGGCATTGACTGAGACTAAATTTGTCTCCTTTAGCAATAGGGGTATCTCCTGGTTTGCATTCTTTCATTCCAAATCTGCTAAGTACCTTATCGATATAGCTCTTTTGTGATAACCCAAGGATACCCCGAGAGTGATCTCGGTGTATCTGTATACCTAATACAAAAGAGACGTCACTAAGATCTTTCATTTCAAAATTCTTTGTCAGAAATTTCTTAGTTTCGTGCAACAAGCCTATATCGCTACTAGCAAATAATATGTCATCAACATATAGTACCAAGAAAATAAATTTACTCCCACTGAACTTATGGTATACACAATCATCAACTGCATTTATCTCAAATCCAAACGAGATAATTACTTAATGAAATTTATGATACCATTGACGGGAAGCTTGTTTGAGCCCATAGATAGATTTTTTCAATTTGCAAACTAATTTCTTTGGATCGCCTGATACAACATTTTCTGGTTGCACCATATAAATTGTCTCGTCAATGTCACCATTGAGAAACGCAGTCTTTACATCCATCTGATGTAGCTCAAGGTCAAAATGAGTCACAAGTGTCATTATAATCCTGAAAGAGTCTTTCGATGAAACCGGAGAGAAAGTCTCTTTATAATCAATACCTTCCTTTTGAGTAAAACCCTTCGCAACAAGACGAGCCTTATATCTCTCGGCATTGCCTTTTGAATCATTTTTAGTTTTAAATATCCATTTACAACCAATACGTTTCACACCTTCAGGCAATTCGACGAGATCTCAAACATTATTGTCGTTCATGGACTTTATCTCATCATTCATGGCATCAATCCACTTTTGAGAATTAGAACTCTGTATGACTTGGAGAAAGTTGATTGGATCATCTTCTTTCAGTCCTATGTCTTCCTCATGTTCTTGAAGAAAGATGATATAATCATCTGAAATGGCATTTCTTCTTTCTCTGGTGGATCTTCTTTAGTGGATCTTCTTAATGGCATCTGCTCTCGAGGTTGTTGAGTTTGCTCTTCATGAGCAATTTCTTGATTTTGGACGGGGAATTCATTAGCATTGTCTTGATTGTCCGGATTTGCTTCTTGAATAATGTCAGTGATATAAACCTGATCATTGTCAATCGCAACTACAGGAAGAGAAACGAATTCCTCTTCAAAATCAATGTTTCTTATCTTATCTTCCCCCCAAAACTCAACTTCCTCAAAAAATCTAGCATTTCCCGTCTCAAAAAATGACCGAGTCGTGTGGTCATAAAACTTGTAACCCCTTGATCGTTCAGAGTATCCAACGAAATAGCAGCTAATAGTTCTTAAGTCCAGTTTCTTTTCATTTGGCCTGTATGGCCTTGCCTCAGTTGGACAACCCCAAATGTGTAAGTGCCTAATACTAGGCTTCTTTCCTGTCCAGAGTTCATAAGGGGTTTTAGCTACTGCTTTGCTTGGAACCCTGTTAAGAATGTAAGCTGCAGTTTTTAGCGCTTCTCCCCAGAGGAATTCTGGTAAGGTAGAATGACTAATCATATTCCTTACCATATCCTTAAGCGTTCTGTTACGTCTCTCAGCAACACCATTCATGCTAGGTTTTCCTGGCATCGTGTATTGCGGGACAATTCTGCATTCCTCTAGGAATTTAGCAAAAGGCCCTGGACATTGTTCACCTGATCCGTCATATCTGCCATAGTACTCGCCACCACGATCAGATTTAACAGCTTTAATTCTTTTGCCAAGTTGGTTCTCAACTTTAGCTTTGAAAACCTTAAAAACGTCCAATGATTTAGACTTCTCATGACTCAAATATAAATAGCCATAACGGGAATAGTCGTCTATGAATGTAATAAAATACTGTTGACCATTTCAGGAAGCCGTAGGGAATGGTCCGCAAATATCAGTATAAATTAGTTCTAAGACGTCAGAACTTCTATTGGCATTTAATTTTCTTATATTTGTTTGCTTCCCCTTAATGCACTCAACACAGACTTGAAAGTCTATTAAATCAAGGGGATCAAGAATTACATCTAACATAAGTTTCTCAATTCTCTGTTTAGAAATATGACCAAGGTGCTTGTGCCATAATATAGCGAAATTCTCATTAGTTAATTTTCGTTTTGTACCACGAGAACTAGTATACAGGGATTTACTATATGAAGCGATTGTATCAAACAAATATAGATTGTCATTCACAGATAAAGAACCAGTTCCAACAAGATTTGAATTTTGAAAAAGACTAAATTTATTATTTTCAAATGAACAAGAGTAACCGAATTTGTCTAAAATAGAAATAGAAACAAAATTTCGTCTAAACGACGGTACAATAAATGTCTCTTCTAAATTCAAATAAAAATCAGTCTTTAATATCAACCTAAAAGTCCCTATGGCTTCAACTGCAACTGATTTGTCGTCGCCCACAAAGATGAATCTTTCAGCATCATTTGGTTGACGGCTCGTCAGACAGCCCTGCATAGACACACTTATATAAGTAGTAGCACCAGAATCTATCCACCAAGTGTCTAGGTACAGAAGTCAAATTAACTTCGGAACAAACCAATGTGAGAAGTTTATCTTTCTTAACATGCCAAACGGCGTATTTAGGACATTCTTTCTTCATATGTCCACCCTTCTTGCAAAAGTAACAGGTGAATTCCGAATCCTGTTTCTTTTGCCTTTTTTTTTGTGGTGTCCCAACCGCAACTTCCTTTACTCTTTTTCTTATTTTATCTTTAGAGGAGGTTGCCAAGTGAGCACTTTCTAGTTGATCTTCCTTTAGTCTTTCTTGTTTTGCACAGAATGAGAAATAAGCTCGTTAAGAGACTATTTCTCCTTATGAGTATTGTAACTCATCTTAAATTGGCTATATTGTGCAGGAAGAGAAATAAGAACCAGATGCACGAGCAAGTCCTCAGACAGCTCTAACTTTAGTGCCTTTAATTTTGAAGCAACATGAGACATTTCCATGATGTACTTCCTTATGTTGCCCTTTCCTTTATACCTCATTGAAACAAGTTTAGATAATAATGTACTTGTTTCAGCCTTTATGCTCTTGGCAAAGCGCTTTTCCAGTTCCTCAAGGAACTTCTTGGCATCATCTTCATCAGATATAACGCTCCTGAAAGTTTCTGGAATTGCACATTTCATAATCATGAGACTCATGCGATTAGAACGTTCCCACTTCTCAAAATTCCTTTTATTCTCAACGGAACATTTATCTGTAAGAGAAGGGGGTTGTTCTGTCCGTAGCGCAAAGTCCAGATCCATGCAACCGAGAACTATCATAACGTTCTCTTTCCAATCCTTGAAATTTGTGACATTCAGCACTGAGATTGAATTGATATTTGCATATATTGAAGAAGCAGAAATATTAGCTGGACAGAGAATAAAATAACAAATATTAAGCTCATAATTTTATCCATAACAAAATATAATAAATAAATTCAAATAATAGTGAGCCCCAAACAAGATACCTAGAACAACATTGACATTCAGTCTTTGGACAGAAATATCAATTGTAAGTGGTACTCTCAACGTAGTAATCAAATACTAGCAATTAATCCTGTCAAATAATAAATCTTTCTTTAGATAGACTTATTATTTACATGGTACACTTGATAATTGTCACATATTTATTATCACAATTGTATGTGAAGTTTGGTCAAATAGTTACCTTTCTTTGGGTCGGTCACCATTCGCATAAACAACAAATGCATAAATCTAATTATTTCAAATAAACTAATCTACACAAAAGATGTTACTTTGGTAACACGTTGCTTTAATTAGTCTATCTTTAAAAATTAGACATTCCAAAAATAGGAAAATACAAAAATTTGAATTTAATTTCAAAATTATGTTTTGCATAAAGAAATTCAAAAAAAACTTTACTTTATGATCCGAAATCGTTAAACAATCGAAATTCAGAATCCAAAATATCACAAATCAAACTATAATGCGGAAAAAAAAAGATTCATGATAATTTTCTTAAAAAAAAAACTTAATTTCTACCCTAGATAATCTTTATGGTAGAAAAAAAAAAAGATTCAAAATAAAAAATGACATATAATGATTTAAACATGTGAGGCTCCGATACCACTTATTAGATCCGTATGCAAATTAATGCGAAATAACCCAAAAACACATGTAAATTATTAGATAATCGTTCATCTATTTGAAAACATTATAAACGCTTACCGGAATCCATGCCTGTTGAAATGCGTTCTCGGATTTTATCATTCCTCAAACACCGACAATAAAATCGTCTGGATTGAATGCTTCTAAGTCTAGATTCGTCGTCTAATTAATTTTGCTCTGAATGGGACATGACAAATTGACGACATGAATCCGACTCGGGACCACAATCTTTTTATATTCCTTATATACTATGTTTAATTAGAGTCCCATAAACCCTAATTAGACTTGTATTGAATTTCTGCACATTAATAATCCATACCCAATAGATATTTTCAGAGCTCATATTAGATCACTTAATGACTCTATTAAATTAGATAGCCCATAATATAATTGTAAATTTATATGTTAGCTCATATATAAAAAAAATTAAATCCCACGGTAATGTTATCTACTTTAAGTTTGTTATTCAAATTTTCCTAACTATATATCTCTCTAAGAGAGAGAGAGAGAGAGAGAGAAATGATATTATTAATGATGTTATATTATTAATGAGTTTTACTAATTGTATTAATGTTGTAGGGACACACACTAGGTTCATTTTTTTTTTTTCACTAAAAAAGAAAAGTGTCAGTTTCATTCAATTTTTTAGAATTTAGAATCTCGTCCACAAAACTCTTTACTATTTGCGGGACACACAATTCATTTTTATTCGTAAGAATTTTATAACAGTTCATTGAATCACTCGAATAACGTAATTTTACGTAACATGTAAACGTGAGTATGACTGCAAAATAGATAATTAATTTTTTATTATATATTATTATTATTAATATTGTTCTTTAATCACACAGATAACATAATTTAATATGAATACGAAAGTGTGTATAGGTATAGAAAATCTTATTATAATCTTCTATTTCTGCTATGTTGTTAATGTTGCTGTATTGCAATTATTAGTGACTTTAACATGATTATGTGATGTAAAGAAATTTAGGCTTAGAACTCTCTCATGAAACCGAATTTGTATAATTTTTTGGTGATGATAATTAATTAAAGTTTGGGTCTTAACATGCAAGAACTCTCGTGTACATGAATATATATTTAACCATGCAAATTGTGGACTATATGTTATATGTGAATTTAATTTATATATTATCATGTTTTGGAACCAAGTGTGACCCAAAAAAGTGTCGAGATTAAGAGTGTAAATGTTTCATAATTTTTCACTTCAACCTTAAAAAAAAAATGTAGCAATTGGATAAGGCTTTAAAGCCTTTTTTTCCATTTTTGGATATAAAACTTATATTTTATAAAATATTGAAATAATTATTGAATTTGATTTCCTATTTTTTTTACTCCGAAATTTGAGCTTATTGAGCCAAGTGAACTAACTTGCAAAAATATATAAATATTAAAACTGAAATAAAACTAATATAACAAAGTCCACTACATCTGATACATCAATATGTATACAAAATCATCTCCTACCAGCTGAAAATAAATACATATTGTATAGAACTACTATCTCTCAAAATTTGTTATGAGCGAACTACTTTGTCTATATAGTATTCGGTTAGGAATTTAGCTTACAACTCTCTTATCTCGATCAAGTACAACTGCAACTGCAGGCACTGAAATAGAAAGTGAAATCTTTATAAAAAAGGCACAACTATTAAAAAAGAGTAGTTCTTATTAAGTACCGTCACTAATGTCGATGATCTATCCACTAGATTCACTAGAGATAAAAATAAAATTTACAGTCATGCAACAGAAAAAATAAAAGTTGGAAAGAAAATTTATAGTTATTATATCTCTATGTACAATTCTCAAGGAGTATAGAGAGATATGTAAATGCATCTACTCTCATAGAATATTTAAACTCTATCCAATTGTACTTACTGTCACATCGGGTTCGAAAAAATCTGCCCCGGCCTATAACTACACGTCCACCTCTAGCTAGAGGGAACAGGAATTACGTAGGTCGTTCCACTCGAACTACATCGACATCATGCAAAAGACCAAATTCCGGAGCGACACTCGAGGGGGTGCGACCTCAACCGAGAACAATGAATCTATCTCGAGTTCAATATGGTTCATGCATGCTGTAATCGAATCAAATAATCAATCATACCCGCTAACAAACACACTACGTGCTCACAGAACAAACGAATGTAAAACTCGACGGTCTGTAAAGACCGTCAATTTTGAAGGTACCTAGCAATAGAACTCAGTCTACTAACTGTTATAAAAATTCACTCGGTCTCTCGAACGTAAATGTATTCTACATCAGTTGGACTGTCACAACCCTCTAATTAGGACCAGAATATACAGATAAAAATAATTATTTCTAATAAGTTAAATCATGAAATAAATTAATTTTCTGGTGTCAAAAAAGTTGGATAAGTTATAATACTCATTATTGAAATTACAATGTGTAGCATTTTGCTATGTTTTAAACTTTGTTTTAATTTTACATAAAAAATTGTTGTTAAATGGTGTAATAAAATGATAGCACAAATTGTATGATGGTATGTTTTTTATTTAATCTACGATTAAGATTAGTAAAAAAATTTCATAATAATTTTTTTAACATATTTTTAATGAATATGCATAGACAATTATCCTAAGTTTTTTTCTAAAAAAATTGCCATCCATTATAACACATAATAATAAACAAAACAATTACACTAATATACTTTATATATACTACTAATAATTAGCTGATAAAAGCAATAATTAGGGCGTCAAAAATGCATGAGAGAGATTAATTAAGTCATTTGAATTAGATTAGAGATGCCAATGGATATGACCCCGTATCCGTAATTTTATTCGAACCTAAGGGGATTTATCTAATACTTAATATGGTTTAAAATACGGTTATAAAAAATAAAAATCAGACGTATTTGAATTTAAGTATAAATTTTATTGATACCTCTTTCGAATCTGACTGAAGCTCGAAATTGATTTTGTATTATATAATATATAAAAATATTTAATAGTATATTTAAAATTGTATTTAAAAAATAAATTTAATATAATATATTTTGAAATATAGTAAAGAGAAATTATTATTTTAGTTCAGATTCAGATTTGGATTTCGAAAGTAGATAGCTATTTTTTTTTAGTATCTTTTGAATTTTTTTGAATTGTTTGTAATAAAAAAATTTGAGTGTTATGATATGTGTCGAAATTTTATTAGTACAGTGCATGTCACGTCGTATCGATGTAAAAAATATGAGCAATGCTATATGTACACTCCGAGAGGGATGTACATCCTATATCCCACTCATCCAATGGGTACTCATTGGATGGGTGAGGGTGTAGGATGTACATCCCGGATGGAGTGTACACATAGCATTTTCCAAAAAATATATATGTATCGATATATAATAATATAAACTATATTTTTTGAATAATAAAATGTTTTAATTATTTATTATATATTTTTATTAAATATTTTAAATTTTATTAAAAATTATTTATTAATTTTTTAAAAAAAAATTAAGTTGCATCATCGAAAATTATGTCGATATTTAGCTAGTACAATATAGTACGATACATACGGTCCATCGATTATACTGATGGCCACTTAAATTTTTTGCTTGTGATTTTCGCTCAATAATCTTCAGCATTGGCAAAAGGTTTAGAGTACACTGCAAGAAAACTAGCATTGAAGGAAAGTTGCAGACGTGTCTCTACTAATAATATATATATATATATATATATATATATATATATATATATATATATATATATATATATATATATATATATATATATAGAGAGAGAGAGAGAGAGAGAGAGAGAGAGAGAAAGAGAAAGAGAAAGAGAAAGAGAAAGAGAAAGGGAGAGAGAGAGAGGGAGATTTAAAAGGCATGCCAGCAGAATCAGCTAATATCTTCCAGAAATTTATATTCCTGCAAACTATTTTTTAAATTTAGTCACAAATTAATTTCCTCTCCCCCATACGCCGATCTCTCTCTCTCTCTCTCTCTCTCTCTCTCTATATATATATATATATATATATGAGCAACGCTACATATACACTCCCAAAGGGGGTGTACATCTTACACCCACCCATCTAAGGGTGGGGGGGTCACTTCACAAATTGTGAAGTGACCCCTCACCACACCTCACCCATTGGATGGGTGGGGTGTGCGATGTACACTCCCAAATGGGGTGTACAAGTAGCATTTTCCATATATATATATATATATATATATATATATATATATATATATATAAGTACTAGGTGTACACCCCAAATGGGGTGTACATCCTACACCCACCCTATCTTGGGATGGATATTCATTCACTCGTCATATCGATGTGATGAGTAAAATTCACCCATCCCAGGATGGGGTGGGTGTAAGATGTACACTCCATTTGGGGTGTACATCTAGCATTTTCCATATATATATATATATATATAGAGAGAGAGAGAGAGAGAGAGAGAGAGTATAGCTTATATATTTCTAAAAATATAAATTTAAATATATTTATAATTTTTTATTATTATATTTGTATTGAGATTTATGTTATTGTATTTTTTTTTTTAAGAAGTTGATTTTATAATAGCACAAATTTTAATAGAAATTCAATCGTAAAAAATTCACAAACATAATTAGACTTGTGTTTTTGAAAGCATATAAATTCTAATATATATATATATATATATATATATATATATATATATATATATATATATATATATATAGAAAATTAGGTTGGAATACTATCGATAGCATCAAGTCATTGGTGCTACCAATATTTTAGTTTTTGGATTAAAAGATATGTGCGGTTAGGATGATAGTGATCCTCTAGGATTTAGTAGGCAGTTGGTTGAATAGTAAAAATTTCAGAGGACCACTATAATCCCAATCGCACTTCCTTTCATCCAAGACCTAGAAATTTGATAGTACCAATTACTTGATGCTATCGATAGTATTCCAGCCGGATTATATATATATATATATATATATATATATATATATATATATATATATATATATATATATATATATATATATATATATATATATATATATAGAGAGAGAGAGAGAGAGAGAGAAAAAAATGCTATGTATACACCCATACTTGGGTGTATATCATACACCCCACCCCATCCAAGAGTGGGGTGAATTTCACCGGTCACTTGAAGTGACCGATGGGTAAGTCCTCACCCCTTGGATATGGTGGGGTGTATGATATACATCCATACTTGGGTGTATATATAGCATAGCCCATGCATGGGATCAAATCTTCTAATATCTTTATAAAAAACTCTGAGGGTGCTAATCAACTATTCTAAATAGTAATAAATAGAATCTAAATAACCAACTATTCTAAACAGTATTCAAGTAACAAGTGGAAACTAAATATGTAATCTTATAGCTCATGTACAATATGGCATAACGAAATGCTTCTCTACTCACATAAATAGCAAACCAATTTTGCATTGACTATCATCCAACATTTTGTCATCATTTCAAATAAATTCGAAATATTTAGAAAATTAGCAAATTAGGATGCAAAATTTTATTAAAATGATCGAGTCCGTATATTATATTGTTCCTCACCTCAACATATATCTAATTTGCAACTCAAAAATATAAAAAATATTTAGATAAAAATCTTTAATTTTGTTGATATTATCATAGTTTATTGTGCTATTTATTCAATTCCTAGCATTCTATTGCATTAGTTATAGACAATTTTGTCTGTAATTTTTTTTTTACAAAATTTTATAACTGAATTCAATAAGTGTCCTAAATAGTTGGATCTTTTGAGATAATGACAAAGTTTAAGGAGGTGAATGATGAACATTCAAAATCGGGTGTACAATGTACACCACTACACCGACCCATCCTATGAAAATATTTTTTTTTTAATTTTTTATTTTTTTGGGTAATGGGTGGCTTTGATCGGCCCAGCCCGTTTTGCAAAATGGCCCAAGTGGTCATTCCGGTCCGGCATCGTCGCCTTTGGGCTGTTCCAAAGTTTCAACAAGACCGAGTCGTTATCAATTGACAATTCGATTGAATTTAAAAACCCGTTAATTTGATACACTATTAAAAGCCCAATAGTATTTATAGTTCGCACTGATTTGATTACCATATAATTTTTTATAATCTTTTTAAATAAATAAATAAATATCGCCCTAACTTTATGTTGTTTAGCCAATCCTCAATGCAATAGGGGGTCTTAGAGTAGTGATTTGGCACTCTTTTCTCAATATTTGAGATTCAAATTTAACTCCTCCATGCATTCGTAGAGAAATGGCGTAGTTACTTGTGACCATCACTATTTATTATAGAAATTTACAATGCTTTCAGAAGCCACGCTTTGACACTCAAGATGTTCCCGGATCAGATTGGATCTGGATAGTTAATATATTATATACGTATTCTAAAAAAGTAAATAGTAAAAAAAATTTTATTTATTTAATTTCGAATCGGATTCGGATCCGAATACTTAAGTTATTAATATGTTCATCGGATCTATTTAAGCGGTTATAGATAGTGACTACTCATATATTATCCGTTTAAAATCAAATACGGATCGAATTTAAATCGGATATATATATATATATATATATATATATATATATATATATATATATATATATAAAGAGAAAGAGATCTAGAAGAGATTATATGCTTTTAAAAATATAAGTCCATTCATGTTTCTAAATTTTTTACCATTGAATTTACATTGGATTTGTATTTTTATAAAGTCAACTAAAAGAGAGAAAGATAAAGTAAAAAATATAAATCTTAGTACAAATTCAATAATAAAATATTCACAAGCATGGATGGACTTGTGCTTTTAAAAATATATAAGCTCTATTATATATATATATATATATATATATATATATATATATATATATATATATATATATATATATATATATATATATAGGGATAATTGCCTGTGTACCCCTGAAATATAAAGAAATATCTGATTTACCCCTCTTATTTTTTTCTTTCCAATATACCCTTCATACGTTCCACCGTTATTAAAAATACTCCTACCGTTTTCCTTTGTTAAGTTAACTAGGGTTAAACTAGAGTTAAATAATAATCGGAGTTGAAAACTATCAGATATACCTATTTTGCCCGGGTTTAGGGTTTAGGGTTTAGGGTTTAGAATTTTTTAGGGTTTTAGGGTTTAGGGTTTAGGGTTTTTTAGGGTTCTAGGGTTTAGGGTTTAGGGTTTTAGGGTTTAGGGTTTTTTTAGGGTTTTAGGGTTTTAGGGTTTAGGGTTTAGGGTTTTTTAGAGTTTTAGGGTTTAGGGTTTAGGATTTTAGGGTTTAGGGGTTTAGGGTTTTAGGGTTTAGGGTATATTTGAAAGGGCAAAATAGTAATTACACACAGATAACGGCAGTTCCAAACGGTACACTAACAGAGTTTAACTTCAGGGGTATTTTGGAAAAAAGTTGGAACGTAAGAAGGGTAGTTTTAATATTAGCCTTCTAAGAAGGATAAATCTAAAAACAGAGAAATTTTTAGGGGTATGTAGGAAATTGCCCCATATATATATATATATATATATATATATATATATATATATATATATATATATATATATATATATAGTCTAGCTATTATACTATCGATAGCACTAAGCACTTGGTGCTACCAAGTTCAAGTACTACCAAGTTTTCTGCCGTTAGATATACCCCTTTGATTATTTCTACCCGTTAGATGATATTATTTTTCCAACCACCCACTAAATCCTAAAAGCCCACTATCATTCTAACCGCACATTCTTTCATCCAAAAGTTAAAAACCTAATAGCACCAATGATTTAGTCTATTAATAGTATAGTAGCCTAGTTTTATATATATATATATATATAGT
>CM055080.1:2842131-2854631 GCA_029204045.2 Tillandsia leiboldiana | reverse complement strand
TCGTAAAAGATGTCTCTCGCAAAGCGATCTACACATGCACACCACAAAGTTATTCCTATTAATCATTGGCTTTATAAACACTACTTTTGGAAAACAAAGTCCACCGTAACAATAATTATTATATATTAAAAAACCTAATAAGACGTATTTGGTTTAGATTATCATGAAATATAAATAATTCTCACTATTGTGTTTGATTCATTCTGTATGTAATCGGCTCGATAATGTAACATTATAAATTATACAAAATTATTTTAAAAATTTACCAAATGAAAATAAATATTTCATATTACTGACGGCCGATTATCTTATGTGTTATATAAAATAATAAGTTTATCTCTTCAACCCCTCCAAATTCTTTCAATATGTTATTTTTAAAATTTAAAATTAAAATTTAAAATTTTAATTTTTAAAATTTTATTTTAAATTTGAATATTAAATTTTATATTTTTGTTCAGATTTTAAATTTATATTACTTATTTATAAATTAATTAAAGTACATATTATATTAAATTATAGTTTAATAAAAAATAATATTAAATATGATCATAAGGATAATTTTGTAATAAATTATACTCTATTATCATAATTATTAAATTTTATAAAATAAATCAAATATAGTACATACACCCATCCCTTCTAGAATGAAATGAATTCTATTCATCACTTCGAAGTGATGAGTGAAGAGATTTCCACGTACCCTTTGATGGGTGGGATGTACCCTCTATACTCACTTTTGGGTGTAGAGATAGTATTGCCCTTTTATTATATGTGTATATGTGTGTGTATATATATTGTGTGAAGGAAGGTGAATGAGAACATTGGGTTTCCCAACGTTCAAATCACCAATAAAGTTTCATAATGAGTTTTTACAAATTGTATAGAGAAAGTGTATATGGATCCATATTAAAAGTATTTAAAAGAATAATAAATAAAAATTAAATGACAATAAATAAAAATTAATAAAATTAAATAAATTAATAATAAAATAATAAAAAATAATTATTGAGAATTTTAAATTTTATTTCAACAATTTTTTACAAAATTCAAAATTTTAAAATAATAATTAAACTCAATAAATTAAAAATAAAATAAGATTACCGAGTATTTATACTATGTAATAGGTAAGGTGTCTTTAAAAGACTTAATCTCACTTAGTGTAAGCAATTTTCATCAAAAAGAATTGAAGTGAATCAGGTCTTGAACTACGTTTCTTTAATCCTGACTTCAACTACCATACACATAGTAAAGAATTCACCATCGCGAGTCTATGCGTTAAAGGTCATGTATAGTATCTTGATTTTTCATAAAAGTTTCTATGGACAGCCAATATCTCATAGTCGCGGTTTTATATAAATACTCTTATATAGGTGGTCTTCTCCAAGGATGTGTGTAGAATCACATCTCGCGAAAATTATCGGTCTCGAATTTCATTAAGAGTTGTAAGCTCAATCTCAACCACTACACAGATCACTACTCATCATAGGAAATAAATTGGAACTAACGTTACTCTGAATAAACTGTAGAAAGTGCTTTTTGGCCAACTTGACAGCTTGTTTTTATCACATTGAACTTTCTTCAAGGGATCTCCTATCACAGAGGTTGGAATCCCACTGCAGGAAGGCCCTTTTATGAGCAAAGTCTCATCCCCCTCGATGACTCTAAGACCTTAGTTCTATTTAGACCTTTCGTCAAGCAATCTGTAAGATTCTGTTTAGATCTGATAAAACTCAAAAAAAATAATATCATGAGAAGTTAGCCATCTAACAGGCTTTTGTTATGACACACTAATAGTCCAACATCGGATGTGATTGGGATTGTGATTGAGTATATATGAGACATGAACACTAGTAATAAAAACTAGGCTTAAGTATTTTGGGATGTGGTTCGGGCCCAACGAGTTATTATTGCTAGTGGGTCGGGTGATTACATAATTGGTATCAGAGACAATAACCAGTCGGAAGTGTATGACGAGTCTCGGCTGAGCCTGGATTTAGATGACAGGGCTAACGAGACAAATCTCACATCGCCTGGTGACCTTGGGTTGTATGTGTATGTTTGGGCTGACGAGAATGTCAGGTTTAAACGGGGGGAATTTGTGACACCTCAGTAGTCCCACATTAGATGTGATTAGAATTGTGATTGAGTATAAATGAGACATGGACACTAGTAATAAAAATTGGGCTTAAACATTTTGAGCTGTGGTTCGGACCCAACGAGTTACTATTGCTAGTAGGCCGGATCGTTATTGTTTTCTCAATTTTAATATGTCGACTAGCTTTAGAATTTATTAATTCTTTTTTTTACAAAAATCAATTACAGCTCGAAAATCGCATCGAATAGAAATAGAATTAAACTAAAGTAAATAAAAAAAAGCTTTGTGTTTACTGGTTAAAGTTCTTTGTATAAAGACTTTGATTGTGGGTTTGAATCCCACTTATTATTTTTTATTTTTTTTATAAAAAGATTGTACTGTAGTTAAAGACAGTTTTTTTTTTTTTACTATAGAAAACAGTAACACTTTACTATAGCAATTATATTAATTAAAACAGTAAATTAATTTTTAATTAAAATTACAATAGCAAAATGAAAAAAACAGTATTTATTTATTTTATATATATTTTTTTAAAATTACACTGTATTTTAAAATTAATCTCTCTCTCTCTCTCTCTCTCTCTATATATATATATATATATATATATATATATATATATATATATATATATATATATATATAGAGAGAGAGAGAGAGAGAGAGAGAGAGAGAGCGTTAGACTGGAATACTATTTTAACCCTTGGATTAAAAGATATGTGGTTGAGGTGAGGTGATAGTGAGCCCCTTGGATTTAATAGGTAGTTGGGAAAATAGTAAAATCTAACGGGTGAAAATGATCAAAGAGATTGATATAAGGGTAGAAAATTAACTTGATAGCACCAAAAACTTGGTACTATTAGAAGTATAATAACCGAACTATATATATATATATATATATATATATATATATATATGTATATATATGTATATATATATATATATGTATATATATATATATATATATGTATATATATATATATATGTATATATATATATATATATATATACATATATATATATACATATATATATATATACATATATATATATATACATATATATATATATATATATATATATATATATATATATATATATATATAGTCCGGCTAGAATACTATCAATAGCACTAAACAATTGGTACTATCAAGTTTTCAGTCGTTGGATGAAAAGATATGCGGTTGGAATTATAGTGGTTCCCTAAAATTTTTACTATTCAACCAACCACCTAGTAAACCCTAGGGGCCCACTATAATTCCAACCGCATATTTTTTCATCCAACGATTAAAAACTTGATAGCACCAATGACTTGGTACTATTGATAGTATTCTAGCCTAATTATATATATATATTAAAAAACTAATTTTAAATCTACCCGATAAACTAAAATTGTAAGAAACTATATGTAATTAAAATTTTAAAAATACTAATTACATTATATTAAATTTTGAAAGTTAAACATACAATCAAGTTGTCAACAAAATTATATATAATATGCAATTTTTTTTTTCCGGATTAGCACTCATTAGATTTTAATAACAATCAAATCAGATATACATTTTAGATTATTAGAAAAATTATCGCACTAAATTTGATTGTGATTAACTATCTGACAATTTTATGTTTAAATTAAATAATAAAACTTACCTTTAATTAAAATTTTAAAAATTGTAGAAGGAAAAAATTAAAATAAAATTAATTTGGAAGCGTGTGAAGTACTGCTCTAAAACGTATTTTCGTCCTTCGTGCGGATTAATCAGAGACACCGCTAGCTCCAAGATACGACCGAAACTCTTTTTTCTACTAGTACGACCGCGTAAGAGATTGACGAAGTTTCTTTCAACACCCGATAATAAAATAATATAAAAAAAATTAAAATTAATCTTTAAAACAACTATATCTTTTATATTTGTATAGCTCTTTAGTGTGTGTATATATATATATATATATATATATATATATATATATATATGCTCTATATTTTTTAGTATATGTGTATATGTGTGTGTGTGTGAATATAGGAAAATGCTAGATGTACACTCCAAATGGGGTGTACATCTTACACCCATTCTATTCTGAGGTGAAATAAATTTCACTCATCATATCGATGTGACGAATAGAAGAATATCCACTCCAGAATGAGATGGGTGTTTGATGTACACCCTATTTGGAGTGTACATCTAACATTGCTCGTGAATATATCGTGTGAAGGAAGGTGAATGAGAACACTGGATTTCCCAACATTCAAATCACCAACAAAGCTTCATAATTAGCTTTTACAAATTACATAGAGAAACATATATGCATTAAAAGTATTTAAAATAATAATAAATAAAAATTAAATAAAATTAAATAGTAATAAATAAGAATCAAAAAAATTAAATAAATTAAAAATTAATAATAAAATAATAATAAATAATTATTAAAAAATTTAAATTTTATTCTAATAAATAATACATGTAGTATCATTAATAATTTGATTCAAAAATCTCAAATATTTAATTATATTGAAATAAATTATAATTCTACGTGACCCGAACCAAATATCCCAAAAGGATGACCATATAATTAAAGTCCAACGTAAAAGTTTGGGACTGGGTCAAACTAGCTAGGTTAATTTGCAAGTAACTGTTGGCATGTGAGCTCCTCTCTTGAATTAATTTGTTTTTGAATAAAAAACAAAAACAGGTTGTGGATTTCTTCTACAAGTTTAGGTAGCATCACATGCAGTTGATCTGGTTCATTGCAAGTATTCATAATTATGCATTTTTCTTTTTACATACCTATAATGTAATTTATCATATATCTTCACTATAATAAAATTATATTATAGTAATATTTTTAAATATTTTTAAAAATTTAAAAAAATATTATTGACAAAAATACTAATATTTTTTATTAGTGTTGCTATATGTGCCGCCGTCGTTAAGATTTATAGAGACACATTATTATAATGTGTCTTAAAAATATATTTTTATAACCTAATTTTAAATATAGATGGAATATAGATAGAACACTTACATAAAAATATCATAAAATATATTTCTATAATCTAATTTTAATATATTACTCGCTTAAAAAATTATTAAAAACTTGCATGCCCTATCAACTATATGCTATATATATATATATATATATCAACCAATTTTGGCTTGGCTCTGAAATAGCTTATTCAAAAAATGACTGTTTGTTTTCGCAATGACTAATTGTTAATTAGTTGATCGTCGAAGAATGAAAAGAAATTTAAAATGAGTAAGAAAAATCAAATAATCCTAACTAGGATACACTTTTATATATATATATATATATATATATATATATATATATATATATATATATATATATATATATATATATATATATACATCATAGGTGAATAATACGCGTGTTATGTTGAAAAATTATACTATAATAAAATTATGTTATAGCGATATTTTTAAATATTTTTAAAATCTGAAAAAAAAATATCGTTAGTAAAAATATCGACACTTATAATTAGTGTCAATATATGCATGTGCAGTCGACGTTAGGGTGTATAACGACATATTATTATAATTTATTTGAAAAATATATTTTTATAATTAAATTTTGAATATAAATAAAATATAAATAGAATACTTATATAAAAATATTATAAAAAAATATTTTTATAATTTAATTTTATTATAGTACCGTTAGGATATGCTTGATTTCGGACTACGGGATCAGGAGTTTAATTAAACTCGCGTGTGAATTTAAACTTGGGGGTTCGTGGCCTCCGTGGCTTCGAATTAATTAGTATATATATAAAGATACTTAATTTGTGGAGGTTGAATTGAAGGGCTTTTGTGTGAGGACGTGCGCACACAAAAAGAAACAAAAGGAAAAAGAGAAAAACCAAACAAACCAAAGTTAGAATTATTTGTCACAATATTAGCACAGAAAATGCCCACATCTAATTAATGCAAGGTTGTCACTATATCATTGCAACGCTATTTTATTGGTCTCTTTCTAGTAGAACTAAAAGTGCCAAATAAACGCTATTGCTTTTATAATAAGAGTATTAGACTTTAGACTTTTTATTTGTTGTACGGTTAGCTGCTACTTGTTGAAAATAGTAATTCAATTTAATTTAAAAGTGAGTTAGAAATAGAATTTATCTAAATTATATTTAAAAATTTATTTATTATGATTTAAAATAAAATTAAATGAATTAGGGTCACAGTAGGCATGACCGTATAGGATTAAGAATATCATTAAGGGTGTATTTAAATATTTTTTATTCTTATTGATAAAGTATTAATTCTTCTCTAATATATCTTCTTCGTATTGTTATATTTTAAAATTTTAAATCTCAGATAGCTACATCAAAATCAAGTATCTCTAGCAGATTCATGAAGGGGACGTTCAAGTGAAACCGAAGCAAAGGAATTGTTTCGAAAAATTTGGCCTCTTACAACACACAAGAGAAGATGGTTGTGACGTTTAACAAAATAAAAAAAAAAAAAAAAAAAAACGAGAAGAGCATGTGAAAAGATCAAAAAGATTTGTCCAAATAGGCAGTGGGCTAGACAAGTAAGCCGGAAAAAAAAAAAATCGGCAAGATCTCTATGAAATAAGAACGTCGTCCGAACAATAAGGTACAAGCTTGAAACTCAGTTTTTGATTTATTTTTATTTCGTTATGGATTTAGATTGGTTTATTCAACCTGATTTACCAAAGTTCGATGCAACAAACTTTAAACGATAAAAAATCATCATTCAATATTTTTTAGAATTCCAAAATTTGTGGGATCTAACAGAGAATAGAAATTATGAAAAAGAATTTGGTAAAGAAAAATTTAGAAAAATTTCAAGATTTGTGGGATCTAATATTGAATAGAAATTATGAAAAAAAAATTGGTAAAGAAGAATTTAGAAAGAGAAACCGAAAAATTCTGTTATATATTTTTCAAACAATGGATCTATCGTTGTTTGAAAAAAATTCAACGATAAAAACGACACGTTTCACGAGAAACATGAAGAATTTTATCAAAAAATTGGAGGAGAAGATTTACAGGAACAGAATAAAATTCAAAAAGAAGAAAAATTAAACTCAATGATGAAAATATAGAAGCCCTAATTTACAAAGAAATTTAGAAAGAAAAATCTGATCAAAATATTGAAGAAATTTAGATTTGTGAAAAATATGCTGATGATCAAAACAATGCGACTCAGATCGACGAGAAAAATCACAATGATGATTAGGATTATCTTTAAATAACAATAAGAATTTAATCATTTAATATATTAAATTTTGTGAGGATAAGTTTATCATTATATTTAGGAGGTAATAAAATTCACTTACTTATATCAAAATAAACAATAAAATTTTAAAAATTAATTATACCATTATCAAATTAAATCAAAACAAAAAATGTAATTGCATTTAACTTTACTATATAAGTTACATCAAAATAAATAACGAAAAAATAATTACATTCTAAGAAAACTAAACACCACTACACTTGATCAGTTACGTTGGATCTAAAAATTCATCAATCCAAATGTCCCTAAGATATATGACTCATTTAAGATACACGAAAGATAAATTGTTGCATGCTTGATTAGCTCATCCAGATAATATTCGAGCTATCCATAAGCACACTAAACGAGTGGCGACAATGTGTTGGGTATTCGGTCCCCTCCTACTCCAACTTACATATATATATATATATAGGACCCCATCCCTACTACAATATTAATGATCTCATACATTACCAGTACCTTAACATGTATATACATTCACGTATGTTGCATGGGTCCACTTAAAGGTGCTACAAAAAGCAGTTTAATTATACAGGAAAAGCTTCTAGTAGTGGTGTTGGCTTACGATAGTTCAGGTCCAACCACCAATCTCCTTTAGTAGCTAGAGATCCACCTCATTGCATACCACTTTACCATGCAAGTCATTTGTCACGACGCTCGCGCAAAAAAAAATATATATATATATATATAAATAAAAAAATAATATTGACGATTACACAAAATATGCAAGACACAAAAGTATGAAAAAAAAAATGAAGAATATAAAAATTTATATGAAAAAAAAATTAATAGAAGAAAAAATTACGGGCGAAAAAAAAAATTTAACTATCGGAGTAAGAGAATGTAATAATATTAAGTACCTGTATAGAATTGTCTCTAGAGCAAAGCAGAGAGAATCGATTCAAGCCCTCGGCTTTTCACCACAGGCATTTATTTTTTTTTTCTTAAATTATTTTTAAAAATTTGTTGCATCACAGAACCATATTTGAAATTGGTAATCAATTTGGAGGCATCTAACATCATGTATAGTGTAATTGATTGTTCTAACAAAGCTATGCTACATTTTGATTAACATCACTGCCAAGTAAAGTTATATGTTGTTGTTTGTGGTTGATGCTTTACTCCTACTTACTTAACAGAATAGCTATGATCTTTACATCATCGACGAAAACGATATTTACTGCAGCTTGCTAGAGCTATTTATCTTTTTGATAACTAACAACCATTAGATGTCGATGCTTTTTCACTTATTTGAAATAGGAGAAATGTTGGTTGAAAAGACAGTTCTTAATTAATTAATTATTAGCAGCTTGAGTTTTTACAGAAATATGATTTTTTCGTGTTGCCTCCAAACAACAAATCTAGATCGAGGTCGAGTCTCTCGCAAGAAATGTCATATTTTTATTATTCTATAAATTTAAGTTATTATAGAATAATTTTTTTTAATATTTATAAATTTCAACTGAAAATATTGTTTAAGTATTTATATTCATCATCCTAGTCTCATTTACTTCAAATTCGCACGCTCGGGGTCTGTGGTCAAAATGATCAATTCTCGCATGAGAAAAAAATGTTAAGTAATAATAAATTTTTTGACGGAAAAAAAAAATCAAGCATCAATGATTGAAACATTATTTTTTGTTAACTTAAATTTTTATAATTATATTGCTTAAATTATCATACAGTATCCATAGGATAGAGTTTGAGAGATTAAAAATAAAATATATATATATAATTAATAGAATTGGCTCACTTATCTTGCTTAATTAGCACAACAAGATCCCAACCCATTGCATCAATGAGCAACGCTACATGTACACCCCCAAAGAGGGTGTATTTGGGGGTGTACATCTTACACCCACCCATCTAAGGGTGGGGAGGTCACTTCACAAATTGTGAAGTGACCCCTTACCACACCCCACCTATTGGATGGTTGGGATGTGCTATGTACACCCTCAAATGGAGTGTACAAGTAGCATTTTCCTTGCATCAATATCATCCTGGATTAGTCGTGTTAGGTAATGATATTGTTACTGGGTCATTGCATGTCCCTTCTTAGAAAAACAATTTATATCATATATATATATATATATATTGTTACTGGGTCATTGCATGTCCCTTCTTAGAAAAACAATTTATATCATATATATATATATATATATTGTTACTGGGTCATTGCATGTCCCTTCTTAGAAAAACAATTTATATCATATATATATATATATATATATATATATATATATATATATATATATATATATATAGTAAAGCTTATATACTTTCAAAAATATAAGCACAAATATATTTGTAAATTTTTTACTATTAAATTTATATTGGAATTTATACTATTTACTTTTTCTTTCTCTCTTTTAGTTGACTTTATAAAAATACAAATTTTAATACAAATTTAATGATAAAAAATTTATAAATACATTTATGCTTATACTTTTGAGAATATATAAGTTTATATATATATATATATATATATATATATATATATATATATATATATATATATATATATATATATATATATATGGGGCAATTTCCTACATACCCCTAAAAATTTTCCTGTTTTCAGATTTACCCCTCTTAGAAGGCTAATATTAAAACTACCCTTCTTACGTTCCAACTTCTTTCCAAAATACCCATGAAGTTAAACTCTGTTAGTGTACCGTTTGGAACTGCAGTTATCTGTGTGTAATTACTATTTTGCCCTTTCAAATATAAACCCTAAAATCCTAAACCCCTAAACCCTAAAACCCTAAACCCTAAACCCTAAACCCTAAAACCCTAAACCCTAAACCCTAAAACCCTAAAAAACCCTAAACCCTAAACCCTAAAACCCTAAACCCTAAACCCTAGAACCCTAAAAAACCCTAAACCCTAAACCCTAAAACCCTAAACCCTAAACCCTAAAACCCTAAAAAATCCTAAACCCTAAACCCTAAACCCTAAACCCGGGCAAAATAGGTATATCTGATAGTTTTCAACTCCGATTATTATTTAACTCTAGTTTAACCATAGTTAACTTAACAAAGGGAAACGGTAGGGGTATTTTTAATAACGGTGGAACGTATGAAGGGTATATTGGAAAGAAAAAAATAAGAGGGGTAAATTAAATATTTCTTCATATTTCAGGGGTACACAGGCAATTATCCATATATATATATATATATATGTAGGAAAATGCTACTTGTACACCCGTAAGGGGTGTACATCTCACACCCCCACCCATCTAAGAGTGGGAGTGTGATGAGTGGTCACTTGATGTGACCCATAAAAAACATCGACACCATTAAAGGGGTGGAGGTGTAGGATGTACACCCCTTCGGGGTGTACATGTAGCATTACTCATATATGTATATAGGAAAATGCTATGTGTACACCCCTTCCTTTCGGGGTGTACATCATACACTCCACCCATCCAAGGGTGGGGGTGTGATGATGGGTCACTTGATGTGACCCGTAAAAAATATCGCCACCATTAAAATGGTGGAGGTGTATGATGTACACCCCTTCGAGGTGTACATGTAGCATTGCTCATGTATATATACCATGCATGTAAAAATTGACCGCCTTCTATTTGATATAATTTTTTAAATTCCACAAGCCAATCAAACACTCCAAGGAAAGGACATGTCATGTTATATCCTCTCTTTCCATAATAAATGCTTGGTATCTTGTTGTCCATCACATGGCCTTCATATATGTTGATACCCAATCTATATTATTAATATCCCATCACCCATACATATAATCATAGGACATATTAATATAAGGTGATAGAAAATTCATAGTTCATAGTGTAGCTATAGGTCAGTTAGAGAGAGAAAGCTTTAGAAACACTACTTCATTATCTATATCTATATATATATATACTATTATTCATTTTCACCAAACACTTTATCCAAGCCATATATATTTATGCGCACAATAACAACTCCATCACTCTCCTATATATATCTATCATGTATCCTCACCCTTTCCACATCAGAGAAACACTTTGAAAGAGAGAAAAATAAGAGAGATAATAGATTTATAAATGGCGACGGTTATCGGTTGGCCTCTCGCATTCTCCCTTCTTCTTGTCGGTATCAACGCGGTCATGGTCGATTACTATGCTGAAACTTGCCCAGGAGTCGAGGACGCCGTGGATGAGGCCGTTAAGAAAGCTACGGGCAACGACAAGACCGTTCCCGCGGCGTTGCTTCGCATGCATTTCCATGATTGCTTCATTAGAGTTCGCTCCTCTCCTCTCTCCATAACAATCTCTCTCTCTCTTTCATGCACATTTCATCGTATCGATAAAACTTCACTGAAGAGCTCCTCAGCTAATGGTGTTCACTATATACATATATATATATATATATATATATATATATATATATATATATATATATATATATATAAGGAGTTAACGTCGTTCACTGCGTTCTAACAAGTAGTTTAATTGCATTTTGTGCGTGCGTATGTTAAAATAGGGCTGCGACGGATCAGTGTTAGTGGATTCGACGGGAAATAACACGGCGGAGAAGGGTGGTCCACCCAACATCTCCCTCCACGCATTCTATGTGATCGACAATGCGAAGAAGGCGGTGGAGGAATTGTGCCCGGGTGTGGTCTCCTGCGCAGACATACTAGCACTAGCTGCGAGAGATGCAGTGGCCATAGTAAGTAGCGATTGATGATGATCGAGTGCGCCACGAATATTATCGCATTTCCAAACTAGTCCTAGCTAGCTAGGCACCTAATTAGTTACATATTATATATATCTTCAATTTAACAACTCTCACATGCATGTCACATGGCAAAATGGCCTTAAAAATTTGTATTAGGTATTGGGTTCAACAAGTTTAATCAATACATCCACCACGTACACCAATAACTTGATTAATTACAATATTTTTTTGATTATTATTCTATTCTACTTTTGACATCTCTAATTCTTGTGGCTGCAGTCTGGGGGCCCCACATGGGAGGTCCCAACTGGAAGGAAAGATGGGAAGATTTCAAAAGCCAGTGACACATCACAATTGCCAGCACCCACCTTCAACTTCTCCCAGCTGAAGCAGAGCTTCTCCCAAAGAGGTTTATCCACAGGAAACCTTGTGGCACTC
>CM055080.1:2814631-2839631 GCA_029204045.2 Tillandsia leiboldiana | reverse complement strand
TCGCATAAGCAGTATGAAAAGCTAACGAAAAAGGACGACAAAATAAAGACAAATAGATTGGAATATATATATATATATATATATATATATATATATATGCGATCAAACGGTAGATACAAATTTCGAATATAAATCAATCGTTCCTAATGTAAGTGACAAAGAACTGGATGGTTGATATCCGAGATTCCGAGTTCGAAACCTAGTTACTTTACATTTTCAGCTAAGTTTATTTTAAAATAAACGAAGCGAATAATATGCTATCTTTCTTTAAAAAAAAAAAAAAAAAAAAAAAAAAAAAAAAAAAAAAAAAAAAATCAAATAGAGGACTTTTAGAACGGAGGGGGCATTAGAAGTAGCTCTGATTTCTTGTTAGCCAAAAGATTGATCCAATTGAAAATATTTTACAATTTATCCTGAAAATTACCACTATGATCTTATAATTAAATCGATAAATCTTTTGTAGCAAATAAAAAAGAAAAAAGGAAAAAGAGGGCAGAGCTTTTTTGGAGTTATTTGAGTTATTATTGTCAATATCAATAATGTTCTATATGATTACACTCAGCAAATATAACTGATATATTTTTAACGTATATATCTTCAACTATTTTATATTTTTAATTATATTCAATCAAATAGCCCTGTTGGTGAGAAAGAAAAATCAATTTTTTGACACATTATAGCCATAAAGTAGTAGCGTGCCACTAAAAAATACAAAAATCAAAGTTTTAGAGCTTTTTTTAAAAGAGAAATATTATTTTTACGCGTTTCATCGAAGGGTTTTAGACCATCCCTTTTACCTAGTAAATATTAAAACATAATGCTGTAATAAAATTCGTGTAAAGAAAAAAAATGTTTGGATGAAAAAAATTGTAAAATCTACACTTACTTTTCAGTGTAGAGATGTAGCATATCTTATTTTAAAATCGCTTAATATATAGTTGAGTAATTTGTACTTTTACATTTTTTCTTTAATTAATTATATAAAATATTTAAATTAATTGATTTTTTTTATAGATTGTTCAAATTATTCCTTTTATCAATTATTACTATTTTAATATATTGATGATAATTAGGAAAAGGAAAATGCTAGATGTACACCCCAAATGGGGTGTACATCCTACACCCACCCCATCCTAGGGGTGGGTGAATTCCACTCGTCACATCGAGTGACGAGTGGATGAATACCCACCCTAGGATGGGTGGGTGTAGGATGTACACCCCATTTGGGGGTGTACACCTAGCACTACTCTTAGGAAAAATATTCTGACAACAAACTTAAAATTTAAACTATTTACAATTATTTTTTAAAAAAAAGGGAAAATATTGGGACTATTCTTTTTATTTTTCCCATTTTGTGGACCCGGCCCATTTGCAGCCATTTACTGTTTTAAAGTTATTGTGTCATTCAATTTTTTAGGAACCCGATTCGAAGTGTAAAACGATCCGGCCCATTTTGTTTTGTTTTTTTTTTTTTTTTCTAATTTGTTCTTAATATTTTAAAATTTTTGTTTTTATTCCTTTTGTCTGATATAATTTAAACCATTCAAGTTTTGAACAATTTACTTAAGAAAGTTATCAAAAATTTATGGCCAATTTGCATAAAAAAAACTATCGATTTTGCATTTTGGTAAAAGTAGATCATTTTTTTCGTTTTTGTATATTCGGTCTGGATTTTTAAAAAACTGATTAAAATATACTTATACTTTTTTCTCTTTTCTTTTTTTTTTCTCATTCTTTTTCTTTTTCGTTCGAAGTTCGTCTTCCTCCAATTTCTTCTTTCCGAGCTCGCCGCCTTTTTTCGACACCCCACGCAACGTTCAAGCTGCCACCATAAATCCCGTCGGAGTGCCGCCCCTGAACGTTGCGCCCGCACCTATGCCCACGCCCACACGCATCTAACGGGCACGATGTCGCAAGCGTGGGAATAGGCACAGCATGAGTGGCCGCGACTTTGAGGGGCAGTGCTCTAGCAGAGTACATTGCAGGAACAAAGGTGGCGGCGGAGGAAAAAAATGTAAAGGATAGAAATATATATATATATATATATATATATATCCTCATAAGATAATTATATATCATCGCAGCTATAAGAAAAGCTAAGAACTAAATAAGAAAGAAAAAAAAGATGAAGTGTAATAATCCGGACTTTTGTTAATTGCGGACTTCCGGAGAAAACAGGATTGAAGGATTATTCCCGTGGTCCTAGTAAAATTTCAAGCTAGTGGGAGTGTTTTTGGCACAGATTCAGCGCAAAAATAGAAATATAAAAATTGGATTTTGACCAATTAATCTAAGAACAATCAAGAAACGTTGACTATGAACAAGTCCAAAAAATATTCCAAGGGCTCCCGAATGATTAGAAGAAAATTAAAACTCCGTAGAGTGAAAAACGGAGATTTTGAAGGAATGATCGTATTTCAAAATTCGAATATTTTGATGGGATAAAATTATAAATTTATCATGTAAGAAGTTTTGGGAAGTGTTTGATACATATAAGAAGAGTTCCGAAAGTATTGAATTTGATTTGGAGAGAAAACTGAATGAAAAACGGAGTCTCGAAGCGAGAATGAGAAACAAATAATAGAATGTTGAAAACACTATTCACTCCCCTTTGGACCATGGGAACAAGGTTCGAGCCGTGGTAGCAAAAATGCTTAAAAGTCGTGTCCGGGGTCCGGACCCTAGTGGGAGGGTTCGAATCATCGGCGGCTGATCTTAGGGGGGACCTTCGAGGTCCGCACATAAGAAAAGGGATGAGTTCTCCCTCTCGAGGTCCGCACATAAGAAAAGGGATGAGTTCTCCCTCTCTCTCGTTCTCTCTCATCTTTTCCTTCTCCTCGCTAAAACTCGACGCCTTGGTGGAGTTCGACCGCAGAAGTTGTGTGGTAGTGTCGGAGCTAATTTTTGGCGCGCATGGGAGCTCGACGAGCTTCACGACCATAGAAAGGGTTTCGGGTCTTCTTTAAAATTGATACTCTAGTATTCTCTAGAGGTTTCTACGCTCATTTGATCGTCAATTTTTTGAAAAGTTCAGAGTAATTTTGAAAAAAAAGGAACTAGGGTTAGGTTAGAGTTTTTGATATTTTTAAAATTTTGATCTAAATTGATCACATTTCAAATTTTATTCCGCCCCGATTAGCATTGAATGGTTCCCAGACAAAAAGAGGGAAAAAAGAAAGTACATAGAAATATTTTTTTAGATTTGTCACAAAATTTATATAACAATCAAATTAGTGTAATCTATCTAATATTTGGGGCGCGGGTTTAAGATTTGTAGAGCTAGGCTGAAATGCAATTAATAACACCAAATTATTGGTGCTATTAAATTTTTAATCGTTGAATTAAAAGATGTGTGGTTAAGATGATAGTGGATTCTTTGGGTTTAATGGGTGGTGGGATAAATAGTAAAATTTAATGGATAAAAATAATAAAAAAGATTGATCTAATGATAGAAAACTTGAAAGCAGCAAATACTTGGTGCTATCGATAGCATAGTAGCCGGACTCAAGATTTGTAATATTTTTATAAATATTATATATATAATATATGAAATAATAAGTTTAAAACTAATTTATTTAGTCCTTTGATTGGAAGATTATTAAAAATTAATATTCTTATTAATGGAGTACTGACAATTCATATAAAATAAAAATATATTCTAATTCATGATAATTTATGATTTTACTATCTCACAAACATTTTTAACACCCGTTAAATTCTAGTACAAATTATGAACCAAATAAATTCCAACATTTTTAATAAAAATAAGCCTAATATATTTTTATCATATCAATAATATAATATTGATATGATGGAACGTCAGTAAATTTTTCGTTATTACGGTTCCACCAAACTTTCACTGTGAGATAGAACGTTAATAAATTTTTCATATTGAATTGTCACAACAAAAGTGATGAAAAAATATTGTATTTGAGAAAGATGAAAAGATAATAAAAATAAATTTGAATAAAAAATTATAAAATATTATTTTTTAAATCAAACATTAAAATAAAAAATTATAAAATTGTGTTAATTTCTATATTTGCGAAACAATCCTTCGGATATAAACCCAAAGCAATTTCCTATGTTCGAGGTTCCCTTATTACTGTCACTCTACACCATCGACACTGCTCTCTCTCTCTCTCTCTCTTAATCTCTTCTCGAAGCTGCTCAACGCTCTCTCGTCGCTTCTTTTCTCACAATAATTATATCGAACACCTTCCCCGCAATACTTATCCTCTCTCTCTCTCTCTCTCTCTCTCTCTCTCTCTCTCTCGTCCATGGCGCTCGCTCACTCTCTCCTCCTCCTTCCTCTTCCCCTACCCCGTCCCAATCCCCCTTCCGCCGCCGCAACCGCCGCTGCCGAGGCGGCGCCGCCGGTGAGCGGCCTCTCCTTCGCCCTCGTCTCCTCCCATCGTCTCCGTCCCAGTCGGAGGAGCGCCCTCTCCCCCTCCCTCTCCCTCCTCCGAAGATCCCGACGCAGAGGTGCGCTTCGCTATGTTCATCTCCCGTTCTCGATGCGAACTCATACTTTCCGTGCTGTTTGCCCCCTTAAATGACGGGATTGGTGATCGCTAGCGCGCATCTCAATTCTTTTGGAGCTCAGATTAGGTTTTCCGGCGATTGAATGCTAATCCCAGCAAAATTTTTAGGATTTTTCGAGGGTTTAGGATTTACGATTTAGGTAATTAGACATGGGAGAGAGAATATAGACATTAGGAATGGAAAATGACCGCAAAAATACTTTAATAGATATTTATTCAAGTGTGGAATGGTGATTTGTGCAGCATCAAAAAAAAAAAAAAAAAAAAAAAAAAAAAAAAAAAAAAAAAAAAAAAAAATCAACTTTAGTATACTAAGGTGAGATAGAGGGGCAAATTTGCTAAATTTCAACATGTAGAAGGATATATTTGATAATTAAAACTCTGAGAAACAAAATTCGCAATCTCATTACTTTGCAGCGATATACTTGCAATTTTCTCTTAAACAGAGAAGTCTTGTTTGATTCTTAGCACATTTTGGTCATTGTTCAGTAGCCATTAACATTTCTGAAGGCTTTCGGCATTCAGATGGCACTAAATTCTGTGCATTAATACACTACATTTATCATGCAGTTCTTTGAAAGATATTGAAAGCAATACTGCATACAGGTAGATAAGTACTGTCGAATCACTGAAGAAATTGGTATTCTTTTGTTGTTATGCAATCGTATTTATGTTTTAATTTTTTTATACTATGAAATGATAAGATGTTATGTTTAATCATCAGCTGTTGTTCCCTGTCTGATTAATAGAATAATAATAGTTGGTAATTGAATTAAGTGTACATAATGTAGAAAGTAACAGTTCTAGGTAAAGTTGTGCTGAATCGGATTATTGTGCTAATGACAGAGTGAAATGAGAAAAATCCTAACTCAATTTGTAGATCACATTGTGGAACTCTGCAATAGCTGGCCCAGCTTGCTACTCTGAAGGGGTCTCAAGCAACTTAAGTCTTTTCATGAGCCACCATGAGCTTCGGTGGCGATTATTTAGGAGTTGATACGGATTGATTAGACTGCTGGGTTGAATTTACACACCAACTCAATTGCAGTTATGGTTGTAATATTCATGGCTGATGAGAATTTTGAAGATGTTATAGAAAAGAAGAAGGAAGCATTTATAGTATGGCATGCTTTTCACCCTCTGCTGTCTGATCATAGAAAGTTCTAGAAAAATCGAAGTAGGTTGGAAAGGACTACAGGCTACATCTGAGAGCTAAATATTGTCACTGCCTACTAGGCTACTACTAGTGAGTCCCTGATTGGGGATTTATGTAGGACACTTTTGGTAGATTTTTTTTGGTACTGTTCTTTTGAATTAGAAAAGGAGATGACTAAAATTTTTCAGCACCCATTGTTGGCCAGATGGATTTGCCCCACCAAGCCTTTTTATCCTCTTACTCACATTTCTTCAAGGTTCTTGTCATGGATCTGATAGGATTTGTTTTCAAATTTATGTATTGGAACTTTGGAGTTCGAAAGAGTGTTAAGAAAGAGTGCTTACTTGACAATAGTGAGTGGTAACACATAGTTTTGTAATTAAATGACGCGTTGGTGCTATATCTTCCTTATATGTCCGGTTACTATATTATTTCAATTTTCCCAAGGTGTTAATTGTCTCCGTCTTCAACTTTTACTTCTAATGTTATGTTGTCACTATACTAGTAGTTAGAAGGCAGCCAACTCAATAACATATGCAAGGTCCTAGCTTTCTTTATATTTTAGCCCCCTCTCCTGAGCATTGTTTAATGGATGCATGTTATGGTAAAACTGCGAACTGTAGATCCATATTCATCATGATCTATTTGAGCCTTTTTTGCTACTGTAGCAATCCAAGCTCCTTATTAAGAGAACAAGATACGCCCCTCATAATAATTAGCCTTGCCTGGTGTTGATACTAGTAACAGTTATAATATAACTTTACATTGATACCTTCTTCAAATTGAGTTAATCTTTTTGCAAACATTCTAGGTATATAGAAGTGCCAGTTTTATTCCTTCTGTACTGTAGTTTCCTAATTTATTTCAATTCTTAAACTTGATGCAAGATCAAGGGCGGGGGGAAGATAAGTGCATTTACATTTTCCTTTTCTTAGAATGAAAAGAGATGCTCCTGATATGTTATATTGTTTGCCTTATAGAAGAATAATACCATATAATTTTTGACCGTAATTTCTCACTTGTTATGGAACAAATAACAGGGAAATGGATTGTAAACAGTGGCTACTGTTATTATAGTATATTTTCATTACTTTGTCTGGTTACAACCTATGTGTATGACTAGCTTGAAACTATTCTATCTTTTCGATACCCAATGGAGTCGTTCATTTGAGGATCATGGAGAGTCATATGGTTAATTTGGTTGACTTAGGTGATAGATGGATAAAGGCTAACTGTTCTTTCATGAATTTGTCAGTAATGGCAGTGCATGAATCTGGAAGTACTTTGGGTGTTGATACTTTTGCGAATGTCAAGCATGTCCTCCTTCCAATTACTGACCGGAACCCTTATCTTTCGGAGGGAACAAGACAGGTCTTTTCTATATTGATGTTGTCAATTACCTATTTGTGTTTATTTAATACTTGCTATAAGGAAACATTGATAGATTCCCCCCCCAATGTAGAAGAAATTGCAAAAAAAAAAGTACCTCTATTATGCTCTCCCACAAATTCTGGATTACTATGACATATTGTGGTTCCAAAGTGTATGCATTCGGTGTATAATGTTAGCCATGTTAAGTACAACGGCGTGTCTGGGTTGGGCTACTTTGATGGAAAATTGTCAGATGAACTTGGATTTAGGCTTCTGGTTTAAGCTAAAGTGATCAATTAGCTAATTTGTCTAGTTAGGATTAGATGGCCTAAACTCGGATGAAGGTTGTTTTATGTTAAAGCTAACATATTTTCACTGAGTACTGTTTGTTCTGTTCTGTGTAGACCTTGACTGCAATTTCTCATGTTTGTTGCTTATAACCTTTGGAATTGTCTTCTCAGGCTGCAGCAACTACCACTTCTCTAGCGAAGAAGTATGGAGCGGACATTACTGTCGTCGGTATGCCCTTCAACTGCAGCGACGTTGTTTAAAATTCGGTTAAGGAGCTTACATAAGAACGATTTTCTTTGCAGTTATCGATGACAAACCGAAGGAGTCCATCCCAGAGCACGACGCTCAACTTTCTAGCATCAGATGGCACCTTTCGGAAGGTAAGTTTCCTTCGCCCCACACTCCAAGACGTGAAAATATCAGTATCTGTGAAAAACTCGAGCTTTTACATGTTTGTGTTATCCATTTTATATTCTACATCGGACTCAAGTTGTTCCATAGATTGGAGATATGATTGTGTATAGATATTTTATACTCGACGTGAGTGGCTTGAGTGTAACTTTATTGTGGAGGTGTCTTTCTCTTGGACAGGCGGATTTAAGGAGTTTGGGTTGATGGAGCGGCTCGGGGAAGGGAAGAAGCCGACTGCGATCATTGGCGAGGTCGCCGACGACCTCAACTTGGATTTGGTAGTCTTAAGCATGGAAGCGATCCACTCGAAGCACGTGGACGGGAACTTGTTGGCCGAGTTCATCCCTTGCCCGGTGTTGCTTTTGCCTCTCTAGAGTGTATCGAGTTGGCGCGCGCATCGCCTGCTGTAAGTTCCATGTTCACAACTGCATCTTATGGTCATGATTTTTCCTACCCAAACAATATCTTTTTGTTCTTTCTCTTCATTTTTTTTATTCCCAGAAACCACCCTCCATATGTAGGATGTGCTGTGGCCTATCCTGTTACCCAAATTTTGGGTTATTTATCTGGTGGATGTGTAATGTGGTGAGGAGCAGAGCTCTCCCACACCTCACTCATAAAACGGAAAAGTTATAATTTGAAACTGTGATTTCGACTACACCAACTCTATAGTGACACGCTCCAATAATCCTACATTGGATGGAATATAAATTGTGTATAAAATTATAAGAATCAAGAATTTTGGGGTGGTAATTCAGCTCGCTGTTCGTAAGCCAATTCGTGTTCTGCTTGAAATGAGTTCGAGATCGAATCACTCGTTTAGTAAACGAGCCGAACACGAGCCGAATTTTTTAAGTCGTTTAATAAACGAGCCTATCACGAGCTGGGGGCAACTCTCTCGTGTTCGGGCTTGATAACAGCTCGAATATATTTATATTAGATTTATATATATATTAATTATAATTATATATATAATATAAATTTTTATTATTTAATTTTTATTTTAACTTAAATATAAAATTCAACTTCCTTATTAAGAGACCTAAAATAAAAAAAGACTCGTTCCGACTTAGAATGTTTTTAAAAGTATTAAAAAAAAATTAATATGCTGAGTCAGAATGTTTTTAAAAATATTAAAACAAAATTAATTCTTGGAAGTGTCTTTTTTTGGCCATTGGATTAAAAATCAATAATAATAATTATTTGTCATTGTGTATGATTCAAAAAGTTATTATAATTAATTCAATGATAAAAAAAATATTATAGTACTAATATTTTAGTACTTTTAAAAGCATCATATATATATATATATATATATATATATATATATATATATATATATATATATATATATATATATATATATATATATATATATATATATATGAGAAATACTTTTGTAAATTTTATTATTTAAATTTTAAGCCAACCTAATATAAAAAAATTAATTTTTTATGAATTTTAATTATTAGATTAAATTTTTTTAAAATTTTTTTTAAAAATTTTACACCTAATATTGAGAATAAAGATATAATTTGTTGTTCGCGAGCCATGTTCAGCTCATTTAACGAATCGAATACGAGCCGATTCCAGCTCATTCATGCTCGATTCGTTGACACAACTATAGTAATAATAATTAAAACTTTCTCTATTTTTTTTTTTGTTCCTCCCTATATATTCACCGCTAAGAGTAAGAATAAGACATGGAATGGCAGACTGATCATATATAAATATATGATAATGCTGTCACGGAGTAGTCTGATCTAACTAAATTGGGCTGAAAATTTTATTTAAGTTTGGCAAATGTCACAAAATGTCCTGAAGATTCTTTAAACGGCTATAGTATTTTGCACGTGTGTCCATTTTTACTTTTCCATATCTGCACATAATTATTTTTTTTTATATTTTGTGTCAGATTGATGAGTCGGCAAAAAAAAAAAAAAAAAAAAAAAAAAAAAATAGTCTCTATAAAAGCTTTATCAGCAGAATCTTAATATCCAATCATTTTCGTATATATTTTTGGTAAAGACATATAGAACTTACATAAATTATTTATCAATTTAAATTGACTATTCAATTTTTTAAAATTTTAATTTTATTAGCTAATTTTTTAGTTCATTTGATTTGAGTCAGATGACATTGATTTTAAAATTTTAATAATACAATTTTTATAATTATAAGTTCTTTAAAATAAGGGATAATTGCCTGTGTACCCCTGAAATATGAAGAAATATCTGATTTATCCCTCTTATTTTTTTCTTTCGAATATACCCTTCATACGTTCCACCGTTATTAAAAATACCCCTACCGTTTCCCTTTGTTAAGTTAACTAGGGTTAAACTAGAGTTAAATAATAATCGGAGTTGAAAACTATCAGATATACCTATTTTGCCCGGGTTTAGAATTTAGGGTTTAGGGTTTAGAATTTTTTAGGGTTTTAGGGTTTAGAATTTAGGGTTTTAGGGTTTAGGATTTAGGGTTTTTTAGGGTTCTAGGGTTTAGGGTTTAGGATTTTAGGGTTTAGGGTTTAGGATTTTTTAGGGTTTTAGGGTTTAGGGTTTAGGGTTTTAGGGTTTAGGGTTTAGGGTTTAGGGTTTAGGGTTTTAGGGTTTAGGGGTTTAGGGTTTTAGGGTTTAGGGTATATTTGAAAGGGCAAAATAGTAATTACACACAGATAACGGCAGTTCCAAACGGCACACTAACAGAGTTTAACTTTAGGGGTATTTTGGAAAGAAGTTGGAATGTAAGAAGGGTAGTTTTAATATTAGATTTCTAAGAGGGGTAAATATAAAAACAGGAAAATTTTTAGGGGTACGTAAGAAATTGCCCCTTAAAATAAATAATTAGTTTTAATTTTAAAATCATATCAAAACAAATAAATTTAAAAAATTAAATAATAAAATTAAAATTTTGATAAGATTTAAATATTTACTGGCACAGGCCGTATTTATCGTGTCGTATCGTACCAATAAGATATGATACAACTCCTATACCGATGACATCGTGCGAATAAAATACAGAAACAATACAACTCCTGTACAGATAACATTGCTAAAAATATATATTTTTTAAAATTACTAAATAATATTTTGAATAAAATTTTAAAAAATCTATAAAAATACATTATATATATATATATATATATATATATATATATATATATATATATATATATATATATATATATATATATATATATATATATATATATATTTCATGTTATTAATTATCGGTACACATATTTTTTATTTCTAATAATTATCGGAACAATTCAACACACACCGTGTCATATCATATCAATAAGTTTTCAGTATGATCTCGTATCAAGTCACTTAAACTCTTAAAATTAAATAGTAAATTCAAAAAAATACATAAATTGAATAAATTTTATACGTATGTTTCTATTTATATATGTTTTCAAGCACGAATTTTAACATATTAAATTATACAAGACCCAAACCTATCGAGTGTTTCTCTTTTGTATATTTATATCACTTTCCAGAATAATCTAGATGTTCCCGTTTCTTAGGCTCGTTATTCCCCCATTCCCCCCATTATAGGATTCATTTGTGGTGACGTGGCATTTTCGTAAATTGCGGCGGGAGATCCGTTGAAGCATCCGTCCCTTTCGATCCCCTACCACCACCTAAATATAATTATGTTTTAATTCAATTTACTCAATTTAAAATATCAGGATGTACCATAAAATTTAGATCTTATCCCATCTCACGATCTCATCACTCACGCAGTTGGTTAAAATTTTAATAATTATTTTATATTTTTAATCCATAATAATATTTTAATTTTTAAATTTTAATTTAATTGATGATGAGATAATTTTGAAACAAACTGAGGAAGAAACAAATAAATTTGTGTCACTGATTAATTAATCCAAGACAATCTCTGAATTTTCTGGTGCATTTTACAGAGTGTGTTGCGCACGGAAGTATTTTCTTGAGGAATTGGGCTTTCTGAAGGTGGAGATGTGAGAGGGAGAGACGTTGGGGGCACCCATGCATGCATGCCAACTCAGCCCTAATTAAAATTAAACGCTTTTTACGTTTTTTGTGTTTTTGTTTCATAGCTAGCTTAGTGTTTAAGTGAGAGCGCGAATATTGATGCGTGGGTCGTTGGTTTATGTCGTGTCAAAATTAGGAAGAGCATTTTATTAAGTACACACTTCGACAAAGTGATCGGGCCTAATGATTAATAGATTTATTATTATATGAGTCAGGCTACTATACTATTAATAGTGTCAGATTATTAGTACTATCAAATTTTTTATTCTTAGATCAATCCCCTTAATCATTTTCATCCGTTAAATTTTATTATTTTCCAACTACGCACCTATTAAATTCACGGGATCCACTACATATTTTTTTAATCCAAGCATTAAAAATTTGATAGTACTAATGATTTCGTACTATTAATAATATTCCAGCCTAATTATTATTATATAACCTCGTATTTTAAATATAATATATATATATATATATATATATATATATATATATATATATATATATATATATATATATATATATATATATATATATATATATATATATATATATATATATATATATATATACATATATATATATATATATATATATATATATATATATATATATACATATATATATATATATATATATATATATATATATATATATATATATATGCATCAAGTATTTGTGTTATTAAAATTTTTACCGTTAGATTTATTATTTTTATCGTTTCTATTTTTTAAATCATACTATTTTTTCAATCACCCACTAAATTCTATGAGGCTACTATCATCCTAACCACATATTTTTTAATCCAATGGCTAAAATCTAATAGCACTAATTACTTGATGCTATCAATAACATAGTAACCTAGTTATATATATATATATATATATATATATATATATATATATATATATATATAATTAGGTTGTAATACTATCAATAACAACAAGTTATTGGTGTTATTAATTTTTTAGCCCCTGGATTAAGAGATGTGCGGTTATGATGATAGTGGTCTCCTAGGATTTAGTGGTTGGTTAGTTGAATTGTAAAAATTCTAGGAAATCACTATAATTCCAACCGTACACCCTTTCATCTAAGGATTAGAAATTTGGTAGCACCAATTGCTTGGTATTATCGATAACATTTCAGTTGGACTATATATATAATAGAGCATATATGCTTTTAAAAGTTCAAATCCATCCATGCTTGTGATTTTTTTACCATTGGATTTGTATTGAGATTTGTATTTTTTACTTTTTTTTCTCTCTCTTTAGTTGACTTTTTACAATAACACAAATTCCAATACAAATCTAATGATAAAAAATTACAAGTATGAATGAACTTGTACTTTTAAAAGTATACAAGCTCTACTCATATATATATATATATATATATATATATATATATATATATATATATATATATATACATATATATATATATATATATATATATATATATATATATATATATATATATATATATATATATATATACATATATATATATATATATATATACATATATATATATATATATATATATATGACTACTATACTCTTATGAGTATAGATTTCTTCGTACTTATAAGTTATTTTCGATGATAGAGCTTTCAAAATCAACGATGGATATAGTTAAATATGATCTAGAGCGTTTTAAACTCATAGATACTAAATTTTATAATTTTTTGAAATTATAATAAAGTTCATCAAGTGAGTATAAAGTGAACGGTTAAAATTGAACTGACCTTCTAAAAATAAATAATCAAATTTTTTTACTTAAAATTGGGGTTATAGATCTCTATCTAAATAGTAAATAAAATTTTTTATCAAAAGTTCAAGCTATTCCGATTTTTATACATCGTTAAACTAGTAAGAATTCTACACCGACCGTTAAAAATTATCAATTTTGAGATATTTTGATAGTAAGGTAAATGATATCGAAAAATTATAAAATTTAGTTTTTAGAAATTTTAAATGCTCTAAATCATATTTAACGGTATGGATCGTCGATTTGAAAACTCTATTATCGAAAACAACTTATGAGTACGAAATCGATCTTATTCATAAGAGTATAGTAGCCGAATTATATATATATATATATATATATATATATATATAAAACTAGGCTGGAATACTATCGATAGCACAAAGTCATTGGTGCTACCAATTATTTAGTGCTTAGATTAAGAGATGTGCGGTTAGGATGATAGTGGTCCCCTAGGGTTTAGTGGGTGGTTGGTTGAATAGTAAAAATCATAGGGGACCACTATAATGCCGGCACATCCTTTCATTCAAGAGCTAGAAACTTGGTAGCACCAATTATTTGGCACTATCGATAGTATTCCAGCCGGACTCTCTCTCTTTCTGTCTCTCTCTCTCTCTCTCTAAATAGAGAGAGCGAGAGTAAGAGAGAGAGAGAGAGAGAGTTGAATTGGAATGCTATCTATAGCAAATGGGCTCCGTTGCTACCTATTTGTTTTCGATGATGAAGCTTCCAAATCGACGATCGGCACCGTTGGAAATAATATCAATCATTTAAACTATTTGAAAAATAATTTTTAAATCTTTTTGACAACGTTGACCTAATGATCAAAAGATTACAAAATTTGTAATTTTAATGGTAAATATAAGTCTTTTGTTAGTTTAACTGTGTAAAGATTACTAAATTAATTGAATTTTGGTTAGAAATTTTTTCAAACTATTTAAAACAAGATCTATACTCTTAGTCTTGAGTACAAAATTCCTATCATTATTTTATAAAATATTTTTATTTTCAGCCGTTCATTTTTGTATCCATTTAATGGACAAGAAAATAATATAAAAAGCATGAAATTTAATTTTTAATTAATTTAAATGGCCTAGATCATATTTAACAGTATCGATCGTCGTTTTGGAAGCTCCATCATTAAAAATAAATGAATGACAACGGAGCCCGTTTGTTATCAATAGCATTCCAACTCAATTATATATATAGTTGAACTCCTATGCTTTTAAAAGTACCAAGTCATTGATGCTTATAAATTTTTTACCGTTAGATTTATCCTTTTGACTAATTTCATCCCTTAAATCATTATATTCCACTAACCAATCACTTAACTTAAGAGGTCGACTATCATCGTAACCATATATTTTTTCATTCAAAAGCTAAAAATTTATAAACACTAATGACTTAATATTTTTAAAAATATAGAAACTCAATTATATATATATATATATATATATATATATATATATATATATATATATATATATATATATATAGAGAGAGAGAGAGAGAGAGAGAGAGAGAGAGAGAGAGAGAGAGAGGGGCTGGAATGCTATTAATAGCACTAAATCATCGGTGCTATTAAGTTTTTGATCCTTGGATTAAGAAATATGTAGTTGGGATGATAGTGGGCCCCTATGGTTTAATGGGCAGTTGGAAAAATAGTATGATTTAACGGGTGAAAATAATCAAAAGAGTTGATCTAACGGTGGAAAACTTGATAGCACTAAATGTTTGATGCTATCGATAGTATAGTAGCCGAACTATATATATATATATATATATATATATATATATATATATATATATATATATATATATATATGGTTGAGTTTATATACTTTTAAAAGTATAAGTAAATTATTAAATATTCTTAGTGCAGGTGGCAAAGGCTTTGATATTTAATACTTGGGACTCGAATTCGAAGTTTAGTTATTTTATATTTTTAACTAAGTTTATTTTAAAAATAAACGAAACGGATAGAATGTTATCTTTTTCTCAAAAAAAAAAAAATTACAAGTATATAAACTCTACTCTATATTATATATATATATATATATATATATATATATATATATATATATATATATATATATATATATATATATATAAAAGCATCATCATCATGCATACTCGTGCCACATGCATTCGTATATATTTGAGGGTTCCAATTATATTGAGTGCACTTAAAATTTTTTAAAATTTGTACGAAAACATAAATCTTTTTTTCTGTTTAAACTTTGTTGAAATTAAGGAACCAAAACTTTATTCACGTGATATGACAGGCATACATAAGCTTGGTACTTAATTATAATCACTCTATAATAAAATTATAGTATAGCGATATTTTTAAATATTTTTAAAATTTTTTAAAAAATATTATTAAAAAATACTGACATTTATTATTAATATCGCTATATGTGCATCCGCTAGAATGTATTATGACATATTACTGTAATGTGTTTTAAAAATTTATCTCTATAATCTAATTTTGAATATAGATGAAATATGAATAGAACACTTGTGAAAAAGTGTCACAAAAATATATCGCTATAACATAAATTTATTGTAGTGTTAATAATTAGGTGATAGAATGGAGATATATTGTGGCAGATATTTACATAAATTAATGAGTTCAAATCCATAAGCTTGGGTGAATTAAACTTTAGTAAAAATGTCTTATTTTTAAACTATGTAAATGAAAATTGTTAATCAGCAGTACTAGGTTCTATTTGGAAGTCGTAAATTTATTTTTTTTTTTCATAATTGAAAGTTAAAAATTTATCTTGGCCTCTATAATTTGATAAAATAATATATTTTACTTATAAAATAATTTATTTTGTTATAAAAAAAATTAAGGCATGATATATTAGATAATTAGATAATTGAGGGGTGTTTGGTTAGTCGAAAAACTGTGGAAAAAGGTGTTTCAAATATGGGAAATGCTTGATGTACACCCAAATTTGGGTGTACATCATACACCCCACCCATCCTAGGGTGGGGTGAATTCCACCCATCACTTCGAAGTGATGGGTGGAAAGATCCCCACCCTTGGATGGGTGGGGTGTACCCTCTACACCCACTTTTGGGTGTAGAGGTAGCATTGCCCTTCAAATATATATATATATATATATATATATATAAGGGAAAATTATTTTTTATTTGTTTAATTGTAAAGAAAATAAGCTTTTATAATTATTATATATATATATATATATATATATATATATATATATATATATATATATATATATATATATATATATATATATTATGAAAAACTAGCTAGTGTTTTTATTTTCCTAAAAAAGAACTCAAAAACTAAAAATGCAGATTTTTTTATAAAATTAATATAAAAATTTCTGTTCGAAAATGCTTATTTTTCTTCAAACAAAGTGAGTAAAAAAAATTTAAAATAATATTATAATATTTTTAAAAAATATTTGTTTTTTATACTTTTTCCGAGAAACCAAACAAACATAGCATATGTAAAACAAATCTCTTGTGATTAACAATTCTATATATATAAAATACTTAATAGCAGAGCACAAATTTGATGTATTGAACCAGTAATGTATAAAACCTGTAAGTTAATTTAAATTTACTAATTAAATGAAATCCAGTAAATAATTTGTACGCTCTAAAAGAGAGTGTAAATTCTACACCCTCTATCTTAAAGTTTTTAAAATCTAAAATAATATTTAGAAAAAATATAAAAAAATTAATGTAATAAATAATAATTAAAATGATAAATTTAAGAAGATATAAAATGTACATCGATCCCACTTTAAAAAATATATATATAAGTAATATTGTTCTTTCAGATTTTACTTACCATACGAATTATGAACTAAAGATGTTTAAGTAATGACTCAAACTTGATTATAAAAAATCAAAATTTTTTTGTCTTAAATAATAATACTTAAAGGTGCTTCTCAATAACTAAAGAGCTACGCTAGGTATACACCCAAAATGGGTGTATATCATATACCCCACCTCATCCATAACGAGCTATGCTATGTATACACTTAAAATGGGTGTATATCATACACCTCACCTCATCCAATGGGTGGGAACTTATCCACCGATGGAATTCACCCCACCCTTAGATGGGGTGGGGTGTATGATATACATCCATACACCCCACCTCATTCAATGGATAGGGACTTATCCATCGGTCACTTCAAGTGACCGGTAAAATTCACCCCACCCTTAAATAAGGTAGGGTGTATGATATACACTAAAAATGAGTGTATACAAAGTATTTTCCATAACTAAATTAGGTTGTACATTACATTAATTGGGGCTAACATAATCTTTCATTATCACACAAGATGTAGTTATCATCCTAGCCCACGTAATCACCATTTCCTAAAAATGGGCATGTCACATTCCACGTGTAGATAGGATTTGACCAAAGTATTTGTCCATATTAATTAATAAGTAATTTTAGTAAAAAAAAAATTTAAAATTTCATCTCATGTATTCATACATAGTTTTATCAAATTTAATTACTTTAATTATTATTTTAAAAATAAAATTAGATTAATTAACGGTTAATAACTAGTAGACCAGTTTGTAATTTATCATACTCTTTAAATTAATTATAAGTATAAATTTTCAAATTAGAAAGCGTGGTCTCAATTCTCCAAACAGAATAGTCTTGTCGAGAGAGCTATTTCAAATATTTCTATAATATATATAAAATATCAACGTTTCAAAAAATATCGTAATGTGAATACTTTATTTATCTAACTAATTTATTAAATGATAAATTTTACTATTATTTTTATTTTGTTGATATTTTAAAACATCAAAATTTTTTTAAATTCTGACATTTTAAAATATTATAATATATTTTATCAACGCTTGACATAAACGTCATTATATACGTGACGATTTTTCAATATCAAACGTTTTTATCAATGCTTTTAAATATAATGCTATACTATAGACGTTTTTTTTAATATTTTTAAATATTAAAAAAGTGTTTATATATATATATATTTGTAGTGAGATACATTTTTACCTAATAAAAGGAATGGTAAAGGTAGTGGAAGAGAGAGATAGATAGATAGCTATATAGATAGGAAGGGGTGATTGATTATTGCATACTCTATTACACGTGAACCATGTTCCATTATTAATATTGCGTATCAAAATTAATATATATATATATATATATATATATATATATATATATATATATATATATATATATATATATATATATATATATATATAGGAAAATGCTATGTGTACACCCGTAAGGGGTGTACATCTCACACCTCCACCCATCTAAGGGTGGGGGTGTGATGATGGGTCACTTGATGTGACCCGTAAAAAATATCGTCACCATTAAAATGGTGGAGATGTATGATGTACACCCCTTCGGGGTGTACATGTAGCATTGCTCATATATATATATATATATATATATATATATGTAATTAGTTCAAAAACCATCTTATAAAATATAGCTACTAAAACTTTATAATTTTTTAAATATACATCTTTTAAATGTTATGAAAGATATTCACGTATTAAATTTGATTTAGAAACTTAAATTTTAATAATACGATATACTGTGTATTAGCTGCATATGTTCAGATGCACCATAAAAAAAAAGTGCCATGAAATTTATAAACTGTGATTTTGATCTAAATAAAATAAAAAATTTCGTAACACTAAAGAATTTTACGATTTTAAATTTTAAATTGTTTGGATGCATATTGTACCATTCCACAAAAATTCTTTCAATTTAAAATTTTAAAAAATAAAAAAAAATATTAATTTTATATTTTAAAATTTTTAAATTAAAAATTTTATATTTTGAAATTAAAAGTTAAAAATTTGAAATTTAAATTTCAAACTAAAATTTTGAAAAATTGAAAATAAAATCTAAATTTAAATTTTAAAATTTTGAAATTGAAAAATCTAAATAGTAAAATTATTTTTTTTAAAAAAAAATTAAATTTCTTATTTAAAAATAATAAATTTTAATCTTTAAAATTTTAATTTAAGTTTTTTTATTTAAAATATAAATTTTTAATTTGAAATTTGAATTTTTAATTTAGAAATTTAAAATTTAAAAATTTAAATTATATTTAAAGTTTAAATTTAAATTTTAAATTTTGAAATTCAAATTTTTAAATTTTAAATTTTAAAATTAAAATTCAAAATTTAAAATTTCAAAATTAAAATTCATATTTGAAAATTTTAAATTTAAAAATTTAAATCCTAATTTTAAAATTTAAAATTTAAAAATTTAAAAATTTTAAATTTATATTTTTGTGTTGAAAATTTAAATTTAAAATTTTAAATTTTAAAATTTAAAATTTGCACTATTTTGAAGGTGATAGAACTCAAATGGTGGATTTTTTTTTTTTTTTTTTGTGTTAAAATAAATCTTTACTTTACTCTATTTTTTAGGATATAACATAATTATGCTTTAAATATATATATATATTTTGAACCATCCAAATACTTCATAAAAAAAAAAAATTCATGAATATAAACATAGTTTAACTCAAACGGGCCCTTAATATTTCCCCTAGCTAACTTCCTTAAATACAGCTATTAAAAGTTTATAATTTTTAATGTAGATCTTTTAAATGTTACGAATCATAGTAACATATTATACTGTATTCTGATTTAAAAACTTTTACAAAAAGATTTTGGAGGTTTGGTCGCTACAAAAAATTTATTCTATTAAATCAATTTAATTCCATCAAAAATTAAATTATTATAAAATATATTTTATTGCAATAATTTGTGCTGTTGTGATAATACAAATAATTTTATTTAGCTATTTATTATCATAAAATTTGCAACAACAATTTACAACGATTCATATTTTCTTTTTTGTAGAAAATTATTATTGTAACTAACAATTTATTTAGCCATTTATTATCATGAAATTTATAGCAACAATTTGCAACTATTCTTATCATTTGTAGAAAATTATTATTGCTATGTATATTTAACAATTAGGTATCTTATTTTTTTTGAATTGAATTATGTTAGAAACATGAAATAATAAAATTTAGAACTTTAAAACTCAGATACCATTTGTCAAATCTTTAACCAGCTAAGTAGATTTAGATATAGTCCACCTAATGTGCAACTAATTAATATATATATTTTTTTGACCAGCTTAATTGGTTATGATATGTGGAAATTATCTATATTTTACAAGAAGAAAATTGTTAAAACGTAATCTATTATTTATGAAAATTTGATGATTAGTATCCTTGAAATTTAGTTATTTTGTACTTTTAGCAAATAATATACTTATTTTTTTTTAAAAAAAAGAAGATTTTAAAATGGAATGGTAAAAGTGGTGAGAGAGAGAGAGAGAGTTTAAAGAGATGTGGTGAGATACGTAGCGTGTGCTTGTGGAACTAACACCAAATGTGGGCTTTGGTTGTCTAAACAAGCATCAAAACCAAAAGGGATAGAGGTAGAGAGAGAGAGAGAAAGAGAGAGGGAATAACGCGGAAAAGAGTGTTTTGTTCTCTCTACCGTGTCCAACGGTTTCTTGTAACACCATATCATCATATGAGTAGTAGCCGCGCATCTACACATGCATATCCTACACTTTTAGCTTCTCCCTTGCCTTACAAGTATAAATAATATCGATATATTAGTCCCTCTCCCCCTCCACTTCGTTATTTTATTTTAGAGAAAGAGAGAGATAGAGATTTGATAGAGGGAATATTTGAAGGAATTAATATGGTTTGATCGATTTGTACTTTGATTTTTTGTGTGATAAATTAAATGTGGGCAAAGCTAAGGTCGTTGTATTCTTCTTCTTCTCCTCCTCCTCCAAGATCAGGTGAGTAATAATATATCTTTCTACAGCAATTTTCTCTATATTTTGATTGTTAAATTCATTATTAGTTTTTCGTTACTATGAATTGAGCACATATATAATATTGTCCTCTTTTATTATTCGTGCATGGAATACACAACTTAATTAATGTCTCTTTAATATCATCATTTATCTGTTTTGGCCTAAGCTTTTTGTTTTCTGGCTTTAGGTTAAAGCAAAATAAAATATAATAATAGAATTAATTAATAAATATATACCATCTTTTTTTTTTTCTTTTTTTATTTTATTTTATTTCGAGAGAGATGAACACTTTCATTAATTTCCTCAAATTAATTAAGAAGAAAAGCTTCTTAAGCAAAACATAAATCTTACTTCTTCTCCTTTGTCTTACTTCTTCCTCAAGTAACAACCATATCTTAAATATATTTATATATCTTAGATTAATTACAAAACATATATATATATATATATATATATATATATATAGAGAGAGAGAGAGAGAGAGAGAGAGCAGAGCTTGTATGCTTTCAAAAGCACAAACAGAAATATATTTGTGAATTTTTTATCATTGAATTTGTATTGAAATTTATACATTTACTTTTTATTTCTTTTTTTTAGTTGACTTTACAAAAACACAAATCTCAATACAAATCCAATAATAAAAAATTAACAAGTATATTTTTGTTTATACTTTTAAAAATATATAAGCTCTACTATATATATATATATATATATATATATATATATATATATATAAAAAGTTAATTTATTAAAGTTTTAATCTCAATATTTCATTACTTTTAATTAATATATAAACCCATGTACAACTTAATTACTGGTTTAATAATAACCCGATCACCTCTTCTCTTACGCGCGTGTGTGTGTATATTACAGGAGATCAAGCCCCTCCCATGGCGAGAGAGTACACCACCAAATCTAAAACCCCATTAACAGTGGAGGAGGAGTACAACATGGCTCTACGCACCAAGTCCTTCGTGGACCTCTGGTCCAAGGCCCATTACCACAACAAAGCCCAACTAGCGGATGCAGAAGCAGAAGAAGAGGAGGGGAAGGAGAAGGAGAAGGAGAAGGAGAAGGAGAATTCTCAACCCCCTTGTAATTCTTCATCTTCATCATCTTTATGTTCTTTTGGCTCTTCTTATCACTCCACTCCGAATGCTCCCGAGTTCATACTTGAGCCCAGCCAAGATTCCCTCCGCGCCGCCGCCGCCCGCATCAGCCGCCGGCGCCGCCGTGCTCTCCTCCTCGACTACTTCGACACGACCTCCGAGGCGTGCGGCGCGTGCGTCTCCCTGCTATCCTCCATCCACCGAGCGCGGCGTCACCACCGCCGCATCCGCCTCCTCCTCCTCCGCCTTTCCTTGGACACAGACACGTTTAACACCAACACTCTCAACGATGAAGGAGAATGTTGTAATAATAATAATAACTGCACCGCAGTATCGGTAGAGCTCGAGCGGCACGTTGACGGGCTTGACAACCCGCTCTCGGCCCCGAGCCTCGCGCGATTCCACCGAGCCCACGCCCGCTACGCCCCGCTGGTCGCCCGCCTCACCGCCGCGCACCGCAAGATCCTCCGCCGCTCCCGGCTGGCCAGCAGGGCCAGAAGTGCCGGCAGAATTCTGCTCCTCCTCGGCGCGTGCGGCCCTGCGTCCAGCGAAGGGTCGAGGAGGAGATCACCGACATCGAGGCGGCGGTGCGAGAAGAATAAGAGTAAGGGTAAGGCGAAGGCGGAGGTGGACGCGGCGGCGAAGGGGGCGTACATAGTGGGGAGGGACCTGGACACGGTGAGCCGGATGGTGCGGCGGGCTCACGACGAGGTCGAGCACGGCCGCGACGTCGCGCGCATCGTCCTGCGGGCCTGCGGTGGCGATCGCGGCGGTGGCGAGGTGGCGCGGGAGGCGGCTCGGGAGGTGGAGTTCGGGGCGACGGAGCTGGCGGAGCAGCTGGCGGAGTTGGAGGAGCACGTCTGCCTCTGCCTCATCACCATCAACCGTAGCCGCCGCCTCGTCGCCTGCGAGATCATGACCACGACCACAACGACTACGACCACGACCACAACCACGACCACGACCATGGCGCGGCACGGCACACCGGAGCAAGCAGTGCCATTCATTTAATATTGAAAAGATGAAAATATAGAGGTGTAGTGTACGTACATGCATGTATATATATAGGATAATATTGTGATTCGTTGATTCTTTGGAAGAGATTATTATTATTATTATTATTACATAATGAGACGTGAGAATTGTTTAGTTGCGTGATGAGTCATGCGTGTTGTTACTCTTTTTCATTAATTGGAACGTTAATTAATTTGGTCTGTAAATTTTTGTATCTAATTGATGGATTAATTTGATCTGCTACTGATCTCTAATTTCTATTTATATGTGATCTTTGGGTTTTTTTTGGTGTTCGTGTTTCTCTCCTTAATTTGTTACTAATTACTATTGAGGGTCATTGCGGGAAGTAATTAATTAATTAAATATGGTATAATTAGTTTGTTTCACAGTATAATAAATAAATGCATGCATGCATGGATGCATGGGGAAGAGAGTTATGTTTTTAAAATATATATATATATTTTTTTTAAAATCAGGTTCTAGGTCCTAAATACTTATCACAATACAAAGTTTAATTTTAAGTAAATTGCACAAATAATTTCTAAATGATTCCTCGAATAAAATAATAATTTTAAATTATTTTCTATCATCTATATATCTTGATCATCATCTGTACAACTTTGTACTTAAATTTTAACTCTCGTACGCAAATGAAAACGATATTAAAACTAACTTTGACAATATCAATTCTCTTACTCTCTCCTCTTTTACTTTCACTAACATAAAAGGTGATGGCCATAATATGACTTAACAATAATAATTAGAATGTTATATTAGTTTGGCATCAATATTAATTCCAACGACAAATAAAAACTTAATTGTAATGCAAACATTTTAATAAAACAATTCGGAGTTTATTAATTAACTGAAGTACTACACACCAAATAATCTATGAACTATCAAAATAATTTATCCAAAATTATTAAACCAACTCTGCTCAAATAACAATGCAGTCATAATTAAAAAGTTTTGACCCAAATAAATAGGACCAAATCTTAACTTTTAGCTAAATTTAAATTGGTAATTAATAACAGCTAGCAAGATTTTTTTTTTTTTTTTTTTTTTTTTTTTCTGGTAAAAGCCAAGTCATTTAATTATCTGTCCATTTCTGCTGTAACTAGCTGTAACTAGCTAGCTGTTCATTCCTGCTTTAATTTGTCCTGTAACTTCCTTGGTAAGAAACAGTTCAAATTGCTATATATAATCTCTACTATAAGATCACACTATCTTTGTTTTAAAAAACATAAAAAAATATATTAAAAAAAAATCAACTGTAGAATCACTGTTCTTATATGTGCTACAACAATATTTGTTCATCATTATTCAATGTGACCCCACCGTTAACTAATCGACAATCAAAGATTATGAAATCTTAACTTTTAACAATATTGTGAGCACAAGACTTCAGTACAATTCTACAGACTAGATAAATAATGCTAAAACATTATAAAAATTATTTTTTAAAT
>CM055080.1:2691792-2814621 GCA_029204045.2 Tillandsia leiboldiana | reverse complement strand
GCAAGGCAATCGGTGGATGAAGGAGAAACAAAGCGGATCCTGACAACCGATCTTAGAGGATGCAATCGTAGAGAGGGGGGCAAGTGGGAGGCAAGGAAAATAGGTAGGCATCTAGACGTGGAAGGGAGAGAGGAGATAGTAGAGGAGGGGCATAGAGGCGATGGTAGGGAGGGCTAAAGAAGAGAGAGAAAGAGAAGAGTTTGTCTGAGAGATAAGAGATGAGAGAGGGGAGGGCTAGGAGTGGGAGAGAGAGAGAGAGAGAGAGAGAGAGAGAGAGAGAGAGAGAGAGAGAGGGAGAAGAGGCTTAGGGAAGAGATAGGGCGCTATAGAAAAAGTGGGGAGGGGGCAAAGTAAAAATGCGACACATGGCAAGAAAGAATGCTAATAATAAATTGTGTAGATAGCTTATTACGTTGGTCGTGGCTTGATTATTATTATTATTATTATTCTATTATTATTTATATTATTATTATTATTATTATTATTATTATTATTATTTTATATTATTATTATTCTTCTTAATTAATTTTTAGTTGCCCGCCATCGCGATTTCGGAAAACATTTCAATGTGATTGTTGAAGGATTATGTAATTGTGTTTGATTGAGAAAAAAAATTGAAGTGAAGAAAGGTAGAAAAAAATAGGAAGATGCGCGTAGAAAGAAACCAACATAAATAAAAAGGCATCCAAAAGAATCACACCTTGTAAGTAGTAAATAAAACTAAAATTTTATAGACACGTAGGGAACAATATACCTACAACAATCAGAGATAGAATTTTGGCAAAAATAATAATTTGATTGCATAATGGACTGAGGGTTTAAAATAATTCTGGCAATTAATGGAATGAGGGATAAGAAAAATCTATACAATCTATTATTTGCATTCCGGACTAATGGATTTTGTGAATTAAGGAATGAGAGATAAGAGAAATACATTTCCTTTCAAGAATAGTGGAGTGGCATTACCTTTTTTTAATTCAAATTCCAAACAGTACAATGACGTACTGCATTAAGGCACCAGTATTTATGGTAATCTTAGGGAGAAAATCACCAAAAATGAGGAGAAAATCCATAGGGAGAAAGCAGAGAGAGCAGCCATCATACCAAAATCTGATATTGTAATCTTACAAAATTTGATAAAAATCTTTAAAAATTAATCATATCTGTAAATATCCAATCAATTATCAAATATATATCAAATATATATGTAAATAATCTAATGTAAAGAATCTGAGAGATAAGAGAGTAAGAGCTATTTGATGTAAATAAATCTATAATATCTGTAATTAATCTGTAAATGAGAGTATATTCATAGATTGGATGGATGTGGCAACAGCATCTTGAGCTTAAGGCGGACCGAGTAAAAAAGAAACTGAAGAGAGAGAGAGAGAGTGAGAGAGATGAGAGAGAGGAGAGAGAGAGAAATCACACCTTGTAAAAGGCTACCCTCCTAGACATAATGAGAAACATCTGAAATCACAATCCACGGATCGACCAAAAGGGCAATTGGAGAGACCTCATCATGAGGCAAAACCAAATCTGAACCGTCGGATTGATCAGCAAGGCAATCGGAGGACGAATGAGGCACAGAGAGGATTCGGAAAGCCCGATCTTAGAGGATGCAATTGTAGGGAGGGGGCAAATAGGAGGCGAAAACCAACTGAGGCCAATGCCAATCTGAAACTATCGGATTGATCGGCAAGGCAATCGGTGGATGAAGGAGAACAAAGAGGATCCGACAACCCGATCTTAGAGGATGCAATCGTAGAGAGGGGGCAAGTGGGAGGCAGGAAAAATGGTAGGCATCGTAGACGTGGAAGGGAGAGAGAGAGATAGTAGAGGAGGGGCATAGAGGCGATGGTAGGGAGGGCTAAGAAGAGAGAGACAGAGAGAGTTGTCTGAGAGATAAGAGATGAGAGAGGGGAGGGCTAGGAGTGGGAGAGAGAGAGATGAGAGAGAGAGAGGGAGAAGAGGCTTAGGGAAGAGATAGGGGCGCCATAGAAAAAGTGGAGTGGGGCAAGTAAAATGCGGACACATGACAAGAAAGAATGCTAAATAATAAATTGTGTAGATAGATATTACGTTGGTAGTGGCTGATTATTATTATTATTATTATTATTATATTAGTATTATTATTATTATTATATTATTATTATTTCTTTCTTAATTAATTTTTTAGTTGCCCGCCAATCGCGATTTCGAAAAACATTTCAATGTGATTGTTGAAGGATTAATGTAATTGTGTTTGATTGAGAAAAAAATTGAAGTTGAAGAATTGTGTGCAGAGAAATACCAATAAATCTTTTTTTTTTTCTTTTTTTCTTTTTTTTTTTAAAATTTTTTTTTTGGCTTGTGGACCCATTCTCTATAACTTCATAAGGAATCCGAATCAAATAATCAAAACCGAATCCAAATTCAACACTAGAAAATTGATATGAAAGGAAATAAATTTTTTTTTACCATATTTTAAATATATTATATTTAAAATTTAAAATTTAAATTTAAATTATAAATGTAAAAATAACATTATTCATTCATATATATTATACGCTAATATAAAATCTATTCGGAATCACGTCAGGTTCAGATTCAAATCGAATTATCATATCTCGAATTTGAATTCATTGGATTTTCGGTTTGCATACCCGTATTCGAAACTATGTTCGTTTAGCATCTGATAAACCTATATCGTCTTAATTCAAATGCGAATAAAATCTCAGCTACCTATCTGTATCCGTTGACATTCCTACGCCCCACTTTCATTTTCTTCTATTGGAGCTCGAGGCTCCAACAAATTAATTTTTTTTTCACCATTCACCTCCTTTAAATCATGTACGCGACCGAGTGAGTTGACTACCAATTTTATATTATGAGAGATGTAACGGTACAATGTTGCCAAATGTAGAAATAAATATCATGGATATGATCTTATTTCTGGATATTTAGACAGTGCTTGGGTATTGGTATAAGAGGGCATAAGGGGGTTATACCCCCTTTTATACCCAAAAGAGAAAAGGGTGGAGGAGGGGGGGAGCGGGAGGACTGTTCCCCCCCCCCCCCCCCCCCCCCCCCCTCCCTACCCACCACAGGTGGAACAATTTGTTCACCTAACTTTTTTTTTTAAAATTAAAAAATTTAAATTATAAGTATTTAAATTTATAAAATAAAAATAATAAATAATAATTTTATAAATTTAAATATCTTATAATTTAAATTTTTTAATTTTAAAAAAAAAGTTAGGTGGAACAAATTGTTCCACCTGTGGTGGGGTGAGGGAGGGGGGGGGGGGGGGGGGGGGGGGGGGGGGGGAACAGTCCTCCCGCCTCCCCCCCTCCTCCACCCTTTTTCTCTTTTGGGTATAAAAGGGGGTATAACCCCCTTATGCCCCTCTTATACCAATACCCAAGCACTGTCTAAATATCCAGAAATAAGATCATATCCATGATATTTATTTCTACATTTGGCAACATTGTACCGTTACATCTCTCATAAATATAAAATTGTAGTCAACTCACTCGGTCGCGTACATGATTTAAAGGAGGGGAATGGTGAAAAAAAATTAATTTGTTGGAGCCTCGAGCTCCAATAAGAAGAAAATGAAAGTGGGGCGTAGGAATGTCAACGGATACAGATAGGTAGCTGAGATTTTATTCGCATTTGAATTAAGACGATATAGGTTTATCAGATGCTAAACGAACATAGTTTCGAATACGGGTATGCAAACCGAAAATCCAATGAATTCAAATTCGAGATATGATATTCGATTTGAATCTGAACCTGACGTGATTCCGAATAGATTTTATATTAGCTTATAATATATATGAATGAATAATGTTATTTTTAAATTTATAATTTTAAATTTTAAATTTTAAATTTTAATATAATATATTTTAAAATATGGTAAAAAAAAATTTATTTCCTTTCATATCAATTTTCTAGTTTGAATTTGGATTCGGTTTTGATTATTTGATTCGGATTCCTTAGGAAGTTATAGGAGAATGGGTCCACAAGCCAAAAAAAAATTTTTAAAAAAAAAAGAAAAAAGAAAAAAAAAAGATTTATTGGTATTTCTCTGCACACAATTCTTCAACTTCAATTTTTTTTCTCAATCAAACACAATTACATTAATCCTTCAACAATCACATTGAAATGTTTTTCGAAATCGCGATTGGCGGGCAACTAAAAAATTAATTAAGAAAGAAATAATAATAATAATAATAATAATAATAATAATAATAATAATAATAATAATAATAATAATAATCAAGCCACTACCAACGTAATATCTATCTACACAATTTATTATTTAGCATTCTTTCTTGTCATGTGTCGCATTTTACTTGCCCCACTCCCACTTTTTCTATGGCGCCCCTATCTCTTCCCTAAGCCTCTTCTCCCTCTCTCTCTCTCTCTCTCTCTCTCCCACTCCTAGCCCTCCCCTCTCTCATCTCTTATCTCTCAGACAAACTCTTCTCTTTCTCTCTCTTCTTTAGCCCTCCCTACCATCGCCTCTATGCCCCTCCTCTACTATCTCTCTCTCTCCCTTCCACGTCTACGATGCCTACCTATTTTCCATTGCCTCCCACTTGCCCCCCTCTCTACGATTGCATCCTCTAAGATCGGGTTGTCAGGATCCTCTTTGTTTCTCCTTCATCCACCGATTGCCTTGCCGATCAATCCGATAGTTCAGATTGGATTTGGCCTCAGGTTGGGTTTCGCCTCCTATTTGCCCCCTCCCTACAATTGCATCCTCTAAGATCGGGCTTTCCGAATCCTCTCTGTGCCTCATTCGTCCTCCGATTGCCTTGCTGATCAATCCGACGGTTCAGATTGGGTTTTGCCTCATGATGAGGATCTCTCCAATTGCCCTTTTGGTCGATCCGTGGATTGTGATTCAGATGTTTCTCATTATGTCTAGGGAGGTAGCCTTTACAAGGTGTGATTTCTCTCTCTCTCTCTCTCTCTCTCTCTCACTCTCTCTCTCTCTCTCAGTTTCTTTTTTTACTCGGTCGCCTTAAGCTCAAGATAGTGTTGCCACATCCATCCAATCTATGAGATATACTCTCATTTACAGATTAATTACAGATATTTATAGATTATTTACATCAAATAGCTCTTACTCTCTTATCTCTCAGATTCTTTACATTAGATTATTTACATATATATTTGATATATATTTGATAATTGATTGGATATTTACAGATATGATTAATTTTTAAAGATTTTTATCAAATTTTGTAAGATTACAATATCAGATTTGGTATGATGGCTGCTCTCTTCTGCTTTCTCCCTATGGATTTTCTCCTCATTTGTTGTGTGATTTTCTCCCTAAGATTACCATAAATACTGGTGCCTTTAATGCAGTACGTCATTGTACTGTTTGGAATTTGAATTAAAAAAAGGTAATGCTCACTCCACTATTCTTGAAAGGAAAATGTATTTCTCTTATCTCTCATTCCATTAATTCACAAAATCCATTAGTCCGGGAATGCTAAATAATAGATTGTATAGATTTTTCTTATCCCTCATTCCATTAATTGCCAGAATTATTTTAAACCCTCAGTCCATTAATGCAATCAAATTATTATTTTTGCCAAAATTCTATCTCTGATTGTTGTAGGTATATTGTTCCCTACGTGTCTATAAAATTTTAGTTTTATTTACTACTTACAAGGTGTGATTCTTTTGGATGCCTTTTTATTTATGTTGGTTTCTACGCTCTCTTCCTATTTTTTTTCTACCTTTCTTCAACTTCAATTTTTTTTCTCAATCAAACACAATTACATTAATCCTTCAACAATCACATTGAAATGTTTTCCGAAATCGCGATTGGCGGGCAACTAAAAAATTAATTAAGAAAGAAATAATAATAATAATAATAATAATAATAATAATAATAATAATAATAATAATAATAATAATAATAATAATAATAATAATAATAATCAAGCCACTACCAACGTAATATCTATCTACACAATTTATTATTTAGCATTCTTTCTTGCCATGTGTCGCATTTTACTTGCCCCACTCCCACTTTTTCTATGGCGCCCCTATCTCTTCCCTAAGCCTCTTCTCCCTCTCTCTCTCTCTCTCTCTCTCTCTCTCTCTCTCTCTCTCCCACTCCTAGCCCTCCCCTCTCTCATCTCTTATCTCTCAGACAAACTCTTCTCTTTCTCTCTCTTCTTTAGCCCTCCCTACCATCGCCTCTATGCCCCTCCTCTACTATCTCTCTCTCTCCCTTCCACGTCTACGATGCCTACCTATTTTCCTTGCCTCCCACTTGCCCCCCTCTCTACGATTGCATCCTCTAAGATCGGGTTGTCAGGATCCTCTTTGTTTCTCCTTCATCCACCGATTGCCTTGCCGATCAATCCGATAGTTCAGATTGGATTTGGCCTCAGGTTGGGTTTCGCCTCCTATTTGCCCCCTCCCTACAATTGCATCCTCTAAGATCGGGCTTTCCGAATCCTCTCTGTGCCTCCTTCGTCCTCCGATTGCCTTGCTGATCAATCCGACGGTTCAGATTGGGTTTTGCCTCATGATGAGGATCTCTCCAATTGCCCTTTTGGTCGATCCGTGGATTGTGATTCAGATGTTTCTCATTATGTCTAGGGAGGTAGCCTTTACAAGGTGTGATTTCTCTCTCTCTCTCTCTCTCTCTCTCTCTCTCTCTCTCTCTCTCGGTTTCTTTTTTTACTCGGTCGCCTTAAGCTCAAGATAGTGTTGCCACATCCATCCAATCTATGAGATATACTCTTATTTACAGATTAATTACAGATATTTATAGATTATTTACATCAAATAGCTCTTACTCTCTTATCTCTCAGATTCTTTACATTAGATTATTTACATATATATTTGATATATATTTGATAATTGATTGGATATTTACAAATATGATTAATGTTTAAAGATTTTTATCAAATTTTGTAAGATTACAATATCAGATTTGGTATGATGGCTGCTCTCTTCTGCTTTCTCCCTATGGATTTTCTCCTCATTTGTTGTGTGATTTTCTCCCTAAGATTACCATAAATACTGGTGCCTTTAATGCAGTACGTCATTGTACTGTTTGGAATTTGAATTAAAAAAAGGTAATGCTCAATCCACTATTCTTGAAAGGAAAATGTATTTCTCTTTATCTCTCATTCCATTAATTCACAAAATCCATTAGTCTGGGAATGCTAAATAATAGATTGTATAGATTTTCTTATCCCTCATTCCATTAATTGCCAGAATTATTTTAAACCCTCAGTCCATTAATGCAATCATATTATTATTTTTGCCAAAATTCTATCTCTAATTGTTGTAGGTATATTGTTCCCTACGTGTCTATAAAATTTCAGTTTTATTTACTACTTACAAGGTGTGATTCTTTTGGATGCCTTCTTATTTATGTTGGTTTCTACGCTCTCTTCCTATTTTTTTTCTACCTTTTTTCGGTTAACCTTTGATCGATTTTATATCCCCCCCCCCCCCCCCCCCCCCCTCCATTTTCGTGCTTTTTACTTGGAATATTTTTCTTTTCCCACGAGTTTTGAGTTTTACTTTAATTTTTTGAGAGCTGCGTTGGTGATGCTAGGCAGGATTGGTGGTGGTTTGGATATCTCATTGACGGGCGACCGCTCGCTACCGTTCGTTCCATTGCCTTAGCTTCTACTTACTACAATTTGTTGTCATACATGCTTCTAGTTTTTTAGCGTTATTGAGGGCTTTAATAAGACCTCTCCTTTTTGCCTCACTTTAAAATTGTTGTTAGTATTGTTTTAGATTATCCTTGTAGCTTTGTTTTGGTCCTTTTTGCACATACTATTCTAGAAATTACATGTATATTGCTTGCGTTTTTAATCATTCCTTTAATTACTCTCTCTTTCTCTTTCCCTTTCCCCCATCCTATGTCTTCCTCTTTTTTTGCCCTACACTGCTGCGCTTTCTTGCAGCTGCTGGTATGACAGCCATAGAACTTTCCTTCATTCGGTTGCTTCGCGAAGTGTGCGAGCAGGTGGACGTGGAGGTTGTCACGCCCCGGGGTCGAAACTGCGACCCCGGGCTCGCCAACAGATCCGCCGCCCATACGGTGAACCCCGTATAGACGAAGCGTCTAACCTGCAAAAAGAAGGATACTATAGCTATACAGATATCAGAGCTGAAAAGTAAACTACTGAAATAAAATAATACAACTGTCCAAAATGTACAAGTCTGAACCTCACTACAAAAGTCTCTCAAAATACAACTCTCAACAGTAACAAGCCACTAAAAGTCTATCAGACTGTACAAAAAGCTCCAAAATAAAAGGGGGTACAGCTATACTCAGATGACGGGTAGGGAACTAGCTCGCGACTCCCTTACCTCGATCAGCCACAGAGGGAACAGCAACTCCCGCAAAAGGCTCTGCAAAAACAAGGAGAGAAAAAAGAAAGGGGAAAACCCCCAGCGGGTGTGAGAACTACAACCAACAGTAGTTCTCAGTGGGTACCGCCACCAAGACCGACGGTCTGCCCACTAAGTCTACTAGAGGAATAAAGTAACAAATATAATACTGAAAGGAAAGAGCTGGAAAATAACTCTACAGCTACTATGCCTTTATCTAAATGCTCAAGAAGTGGAACAGATGGAAACATGATGCATCTACTAACTCTCGAATACAGTCACCCAATCTACACTGGCTGCCACATAGGGTCCAGTCAAACCTGCGCCCACCTACTGCCGCACATCCACAAGAGGACGGGTCTACCGTAGGGTGTCCGTGACTGCCAAAACTGGCCCAGCCAGAGGGACTGCGTCGACAAGTCGCGATAGCAAAGTAACAGGCCCAACTCCGGAGTGGCACTCGAGGGGCGCGATCCCACCGAGGAAAGTATCCGCGCATCTCTGTCGAGCTCAATATGGCTCATGCAGGCTATGGTCCAATCCACGATCAACAAGATCGGCAGTACCCGAATCACCTCTCTACCTCACTAACAAGAAACACTCGAACAGCTAGGGCCGCTGTCAACCCAACGACTCCCAGAAAGAATATCAACTCGACATGCAACTCACTAGCCGGGTATACTCCACAACCGGCAACAATGAAAGGTCCGAGAACCCCGAAAGACTAAAACCTACAACCCAAATCAAACAAGAACAGGCTCTAGGCATAGCCCCTCATTGTTCTCGACCTAGAGAAAAAGGTAGCCCTTAGAACCCAAACCACTCGAATCATCTCGAGTGGGAAAGTTTATAGGAAAAATGTGACATTTATTACTAAAAGCCATTTCTAACTCAAACCCACGCGGGGTGAGGACTAAAAATAGTTTTTTTTGGAAACCATCTTGATTTGAGAAAAAACCATTTTTAATGATTTTTAGTTCTTTTTAGGAAAACAGTTTGAAAACGAGTTTTATACCCAAACCTCGAAAGGCTAATGCCTTCGTCCAATCAAACAAGAACAGACTCCGGCGGCCCTTCGATGCTTGGAAGAAAACGTTGGTTGACTAAAATCATGTGTGTGTCCAAAAAGGGTTCTGGGTTCAAGGTCCTGCTATCACTGGTACACTCCTGCCACTAACACAGTGGCGACAAGGAAACAAAACATCCCGGGACCACCGTTCACCCAAACGGCTCCCGCCACAGATAAAAGAACAACTACATCTACCAGACTCCACTCTGCTCCCAAGCACGAGTGTAAAATGCATCCCATACTAAAAGGAATTCCGACCACTCGGCCCACTACCCGGGCGAGGATAACACTATGTTCAGGAATAAAGTATAACGTGTGGATGTCTAAAACATAAATAAACCTAGCCCAAGTGACGATTTTCTACTGGTCTGGTTACACATGCAACATATGGCGGGGTGCTAGGTCAAGTTCCAATAATAGCAGTTAATTTAACTAAAGCAGGATCAGGGAACTTGAATCAACAGGATATCAACAATAATACAGGAAAGAAGACATCTCTCTCTAACATGCAGTCTCATCTATCTCATAGCATGTATGTTCCCTATAAATAGAATTAGTAGATAGTCCATCGATTTTGGAGGCGAAATACCCACCGAAAGTGCTAAACAGTCCCAAGTCCAACAGCTGAAAATACCCAGGAACAAATATCTTCAATTTTCCCCAGTTCCAACGGGTTCAGAAACACCCGCAAATTCTCCTGGGTACAACAATAAGGTCCAAAGTTACACTTTATTCCAAAAATATCCAAGTACACACAATCTGCTGGTAACAGTCCCAAAGATGGGAAATTTTCACCTGTAAGGAAAACTCCAAAAAATCCAATAAAAATACGACGGTGATCCTCGCGAAGTGTAGATGTCAATATGGTCCTGAAACGTTGAATTCCTATGCCCCGATGCAGAGATAAAAATCTGACAAGGTGCTGCTGTCCAAAAGTTCCACCAGCAGCAAAGGGGGTCAAAAATGTGCCAGAAAACCCAATAAAAGCCCAAATCGGAGGAAAGTAAACAATAAAAAAATCGTAGATATACCTTTCGTCAAAATAACGCCGCAAAAATCGTCCAAAAATACTGTCGGAGAAGCTCTGTGGACCTCGCAGACCGAAATGCGACGATAACGGGCCTCCGACGAAAGAACGTCGCTCTGCGCTACGTTGCCGAAGTCGTCGACGCCGCAGCCTCCAAAAATTCAGAGCCTCCCTCAAAAGATGCACAACAAGATAAGACACAACTTTGCTAAAGGATCCAAGGGAAAGAGAGTTCGGGAAAAGAGTCAAAAAGCCCAAGCAAAGGGCCTATTTATAGGCCCTCATGAAAAAAACAGCCAAAGCCCACCTTAATGAGCTTTCGGGGCCAAGATTCGGGCGGCTACAGTGTTGGGCCCGGCCCAACACTCTGCGCGCCCGAATCCCCCAGAAGCCGCCACGTGTCCGCGCGACTCTCCCCGCGCCCGGAGCACGCGCGCCCGCGAATCGCGGAGCGCCGCGTGTCCCGACACGGGGGCGTGGGGCGGCTGCGCCCGCCCAACCGCAGGGCGCCACGTGGCGCCCCCACGTCGAGGCCAACTGCCCCGACCTGCTCCGCCCTGGCGCGTGGACCGCGCGCGCGTGAGCCAGCCACTCGCTGGCTGCCACGTGGTGCGCCCTGGTCCATGCGCCAGGCCGCAAGCCCCCGTGGACCGCGCACCGTGAGCCCGCCAATCAGGAGCCGCCACGTGTCCCCCGCGCCGGCCTATGCACCAGCGCCAACTCTCCGTGGACTGCGCCGCATGCGCCGGCCAATCGGGTGCTGCCACGTGGCACCAGGCCGGTCCACGGCTTCCCCCATGCACCAAAATGCGCGAAAAACTTTCGGGGGTCCGTTTTTGAGCATCCGGACTCCGAAAAAGACAAGTAAATAGCCGATTTTTGACGTTTTTTCACGTTGAATCCAAATATGACCTCGGATTAGCCTAAAGCTCTTTCTAAATTCTGACAAAAACATTCGAAAGGCAGGCTCAGTCCCGAAGCCTCACCGAGTCCGTCCAACGCGTCCATTTAACGCGTTGCGGGTCCCACACACCAACAATAGGTGTTCTACATCACAAGTCATAGGAGAAGCTACACGGGGATCGGGGTCACTACATCCTCCCCCACTAACAGAAAGTTTCGTCCTCGAAACTAACACGGCTCAAAAGGGAGTCTCCAAGCCAAAGGTAAGTATCCATCAACAGAGTCTCCAACTCCCCAGTCGCTATTCACTCTCCGCAAAGCGAGTCCAAAAGCTGGAAAAACCTCAGGAACTCCAAGAGACTGAGGACAAGGAAGAACAATCAACTCTACTCGTCCAAATCTACACGAAGTACGCCAACACAACCAAACAAGAAAGATAAAGGCCCCACCAGCTGGAAAGTCGTCAACCCCAACTCTCCATTTAGAAAACAGCTGAAATTAACGAAAAGTTCAAAAATTCCGAAAAGACCAGTGCCTTCGCCCAAATCAAACAAGAACAGGTTCGGACACCGTCTCCATTTCTGGAGTAGCCTTTCGAAGCTTTCGTCCTGTTCGTAAATTTCAGCACAAGGGCGAGAAAAAGGAAGATAAGTGTTGAAGTCGTTCCTGCTGTGGCTACAAAAAAAAATGGAAACTACAATCTAACCGTGACCCCTAGGGACACAACCTCTAGTCCTAATCGTCACCTACGCTCAGCAGGTAGCACCTAACCCAAAACCGCTGAAGCCACTGCTGCAGGAAGGATACCTCGGTGACCTGTGAAAATGATCTCCTATTGTCCAACTCGTGGGAAGGTCACTGTTCTCAGTCCACAATCAGTCGTTGCACGATACCACACCAACTGGTCCATCCCGTGTGCTAAATCTGAGTCGTGGAGCTGTCACTGAACCGTCACACCTGCTGGTATAATTCCAAGTCTCAACTGTCCTGATCATGCCCCATAATCCTCCTCTACTCGTAGGATACTGTGAAGAATCCGATCGCTAATGCATGTAGCAAAAATTCCTAACCCTTATCCATGTAAAGATGCATATGCCGTACTAACATATGCAGAAGGATGTAGAGGTACCGAAATGCTCAACTCAGCTGACTGAAAATAAAATCATACCTGCGGCGACACAATCTGCTGCCGGGGTGCCCTCCACCAGGGCTGCGTAAACCCGTCCACTGGGTGCTGAAGATCGTCGTCCCGTCTGTCCCGACGTCGTGACCCACTCCGTCTGACGGTGTACCGGAGGGGCTTCCGCTTCTTGGACAGGCAAGGGAGGTGCTGTAGCAAGGGGTCGCACTGACAGGATGGCTCGGGGACAAGCTGCTCGAAAATGTCCCAACTCTCCACATATGAAACACCGTCCCTGTCTCTGGTCACACTGCGACGGTGGATGAGGCCCGCCACAGATGACACACCGCTCCTGTCGCTGCTGCCGGGGTACTGCTGCTGAAACTGTTGTCGCTGCTGGTACTGCGGATACTGCAGTTGCTGCGGGGGCCCACCAGATCTCTGGCGCCTCTGAAACCCACGACCCTCAGGGTGAGATCGTGGAGGTCTCGGAGGTGCATGCCGACTCGTCTGTCCATCATCCACCTGTGCTGGGCTAGAATCACTGCGGGAGCTGGAGCCACCTCATCCATCACCGCCTCTCCGCGCTCAACGTAAAGTGCCTATTCCATAGATGTATCCAACGTCTGCAGTCTGCGCGAACGGACGAACTGATAAATCTCCCGGCGCAAACCTCGCTCAAACATATAAATCCGATGCGCCTCGTCCCTGGCCGCGTGCGGTACACAGGCCAACAACTAGTTGAAGTCTGCGATGTACGCGTGCACAGGACGATCTCCCTGTCGGAGATTATTCAACTGCTCCTCCAACCTCTGCCTAACACTCTCTGGAAAGAAGGCTCCAAAAAGTAAACTGCGGAACTCCGCCCAGGTAAGAAGCTGAGTCCCAGGCGGACCAACAGGTCGAACACGCCACCACCAGGCCTCGGCGTTGCGCTCCAAGAAGTTCGTCGCCAACAGCACCTGAAACCGCTCCTCAATAAACAGACTCTCGAAGTGTCGCTCCATCGCCGTGATCCACGACTCCGCTTCCCACGGCTCCGAACTCTGCCCCGAGAAACGAGGCGGGTCAAACTGACGAAACCTCATCAACAGATCTACCACCTCTCACTGCTCCGCAGGGGTCTACTGTCCTGCCGTCCCGGACGGCTGTCTGCTAGTAACCGGTGTAACAGGGGCTGCCGGTGCCGCTGGTATAACAGGGGGTGCCACAGCTGGGTAAGAAGGTGCAGGAAAACTCGCAGGGGGTGCTGTGACAGTCTGCACCCTTTGCTCCAACATGCGCATCATCCGGTCCATGGTATCCTCCCGGCGTTGGGCAGCCTCCTCCTGACGTCGGAAAGTCTCTGACAAATGGGCAATCTAAGCCCGGAGCTCCTGTACCTCATTCTGCTGACCCTGTGCTGACTCCTCCTGCTCAGGCTCATCGGAGGAGGAAGGCTGAGAACGCGTCCGCATCCTGCGTCGGGGTGGCATCGTGCTTACCTGCAACAACATTCAAACATCAGGACAGAATCAAAACAACATTCGACCCAATCTAGCGAAAGTCAAAGGCATGTCCCCCTTCCTGTAGCACTATGTTGTCTGCAGCCAACATAGTCGCCACCGAGAGAAGACATGTCAATCACTCATCCCATCCCTTGGGTGAGTTAAGGACTCAATCAGGACTCTCGCTAACAATCACGACTCTCACGTGAATCATCCTAGGGTCCAACCACAAGCCTAGGATTTCTAAGCCCACAATGATCTACATCCTAGGCTCTGATACTACTCTAATCTGTCACGCTCTGGGGTCGAAACTGCGACCCCGGCCTCGCCAACAGATCCGCCGCCCATACGGTGAACCCCGTATAGACGAAGCGTCTAACCTGCAAAAAGAAGGATACTATAGCTATACAGATATCAGAACTGAAAAGTAAACTACTGAAATAAAATAATACAACTGTCCAAAATGCACAAGTCTGAACCTCACTACAAAAGTCTCTCAAAATACAACTCTCAACAGTAACAGGCCACTAAAAGTCTATCAGACTGTACAAAAAGCTCCAAAATAAAAGGGGGTACAGCTATACTCAGATGACGGGTAGGAAACTAGCTCGCGACTCCCTTACCTCGATCAGCCACAGAGGGAACAGCAACTCCCACAGAAGACTCTGCAAAAACAAGGAAAGGAAAAAGAAAGGGAAAAACCCCTAGCGGGTGTGAGAACTACAACCAACAGTAGTTCTCAGTGGGTACCGCCACCAAGACCGACGGTCTGCCCACTAAGTCTACTAGAGGCATAAAGTAACAAATGTAATACTGAAAGGAAAGAGTTGGAAAATAACTCTACAGCTACTATGCCTCTATCTAAATGCTCAAGAAGTGGAACAGATGGAAACATGATGCATCTACTAACTCTCGAATACAGTCACCCAATCTACACTGACTGCCACATAGGGTCCAGTCAAACCTGCGCCCACCTACTGCCGCACATCAACAAGAGGACGGATCTACCGTAGGGTGTCCGTGACTGCCAAAACTGGCCCAGCCAGAGGGACTGCGTCGACAAGTCGCGATAGCAAAGTAACAGGCCCAACTCCGGAGTGGCACTCGAGGGGCGCGACCCCACCGAGGAAAGTATCCGCGCATTTTTGTCGAGCTCAATATGGCTCATGCAGGCTATGGTCCAATCCATGATCAACAAGATCGACAGTACCCGAATCAAACAAGAACAGGCTCTAGATGTCAATGGAGCCCTTAAACGTCGAATTCTAATGCCCGGATGCAGAGATAAAAATCTGACAAGGTGCTGCTGTCCAAAAGTTCCACCATCAGCAAAGGGGGTCAAAAACGTACCAAAAACCCCAATAAAAGCTCAAATCTGAGGAAAGTGGACAATACAAAAATCGTAGATCTACCTTTCATGAAACCAACGCCGCAAAAATAGTCCAAAAATACTGTCGGAGCAGCTCTGTGGACCTCGCAGACCGAAATGCGACGATAACGGGCCTCAAACGAAAGAACGTCGCTCTGCGCTACGATGCCGAAGTCGTCGACGCCGCGGCCTCCAAAAATTCAGAGCCTTTCTCAAAAGATGCACAACAAGATAAGCAACAACTTTGCTAAAGGGTACAAGGGCAAGAGAGTTCGGGAAAAGAGTCAAAAAGCCCAAGCAAAGGGCCTATTTATAGGCCCTCACGAAAAAAGCAGCCAAAGCCCACCTTAATGGGTTTTCGGGCCCAAGATTCGGGCGCCCGAAAGATTCGGGCGGCTACAGTGTTGGGCCCGGCCCAACACTGTGCGCGCCCGAATCCCCCAGAAGCTGCCACGTGTCCGCGCGACCCTCCCCGCGCCCGGAGCACGCGCGCCCGCGAATCGCGGAGCGCCGCGTGTCCCGACACTGGGGCGTGGGGCGGCTGCGCCCGCCCAACCGTAGGGCGCCACGTGGCGCCCCCACGTCGAGGCCAACTGCCCCGACCTGCTCCACCCTGGCGCGTGGACCGCGCGCGCATGAGCCAGCCACTCGCGGGCAGCCACGTGGCGCTCCCTGGTCCATGCGCCAGGCCGCAAGTCCCCGTGGACCGCGCACCGTGAGCCCGCCAATCAGGAGCCGCCACGTGTCCCCCGTGTCGGCCCATGCACCAGCGCCAACTTTCCGTGGACCGCGCCACGTGCGTCGGCCAATCAGGTGCTGCCACGTGGCACCAGGCCGGTCCACGGCTTCCCCCATGCACCAAAATGCGCGAAAAACTTTCGGGGGTCCGTTTTTGGGCATTCGGACTCCGAAAAAGGCAAGTAAATAGCCGATTTTCGACGTTTTTTCGCCCTGAATCTAAATATGACCTCGGATTAGCCTAAAGCTCTTTCTAAATTCTGATAAAAACAGCCGGAAGGCAGGCTCTGTCCCGAAGCCTCACTGAGTCCGTCCAACGCGTCCATTTAACGCGTTGCGGGTCCCACACACCAACAATAGGTGTTCTACATCATGGGTCATGGGAGAAGCTACACGGGGATCGGGGTCACTACAGAGGTGCCGCACAGTGTTGTGTCACTTGATGAAGAAGGAAAAATTTTGGCTTACATAGATGTTTACATTACGCGAAATGAATCAATAGTTGAACTTATTCGCTGTTGGAGTAGTCCAACTTCCACGTCTACTGTTGCTGAAGAAGAAGCTACTCGCATTGTTGTTAAAAGGTTGGTTCCGGAATTGGACTCATATGTTAAAGATGTGAACTACGATGATAGCTTATTTTACAAGAACCTATATGACCATCTTACCATAAATTATGCAATCCTTTCGGGCCAATTGTCACGCCCCGAGATTTAAAACCAGTCTAAATTTTTTTTTTTTAAATCAGAGTTGCTAAACTGGGCGCAACAGATCGCCACATGTATAGGAAATCCTCTGTCCACACGGACAGAGTCTCCCCTATACTTGCACGGCTAGGCAAGTACAAGATCATACAATCAGAGTTAAGCACATAACTTAAACTAACTTAAACAAACCAAAAATAAAACATGATAAAACCCATTCAGTTCTAGTCATCTATATTAGTCATACAGTCCTCAAAATATGTAAAGCAAAACTAGTGTATCATGATGACAAATAAACTGCTAATGATCAAATCCAAGATGTGATGATCCTCAGGGGGACAGCTCTATCGTGACAGCCTCACTCGTTCGTCCCGATATCCCTCCACCCGACGGACCTGAAAAATGGTCACCCAGGGGGTGTGAGATACATCGACAGTGTATCCCAGTGGGCACGATGAGTCGAGAAATAGCTAATCGTACCTACTGGATACTAAAATCTGCGGATAGTAACTGGTCAGTGGATAAAAGCTGGATAAGCAATAAGGAGCAATAATAATACTTAAATAAGCATGATGACATGAGTATAACTGCAGATATCAATATAAGCTGATAATCATGACTGTAAATAATCAAACAAGAAACTGAGCATATATGGTACAAGATAAATAGCTACATGTGACAGAACATGATAGTAAAAGTTATGCGTCAAGAATAGAAACTCAAGTACCCAATCACAATGCCACTATTGGTCTCACAGAACCTCAGGCTAATGCCATCGATCTGCACCATATCTGGCTGACATAACCCTGCACTCACAGATGCAATGCACTCCCGATGCAAAGGGCTCGCGGGTCCTTCCTCTAGACCACTTTACCGGTAAAGAACACTGTGACGGTGGCCAAACCGTCAGTGTACGTGAAGTACAGCGGTGCGTGGTGATCATAATGCTATGCTCAAGCTCACGATCCAACGATCGGGTAGTCGGCAACAAGCCGAGATCCTAAAAGGGAAGCAGATGTCTGTATATCAATTATAGGTCTATCATGCATATCTGGAATGTAAAAGCAAGTATCTCTAGATATAAATGCAGTATAACAAGGTAACAGATATGATAATCAAAATATGATAAACAATCAACAGTCATGATCAGACCATGAAGTCAACTGTACCGAGATATATGAACTGCTGAACAGATATACAGGAAATGTCCAAGTAAATGTCTATCATCTAGGAATATAAGAGATGTAGGCATAATCAGGGCTAGATCAAGAACAAGTGTCCGACTGGACTAAAGCAACCAGATGGCCGAAAAGATAAAGCCCGGACCGAAGATAAACCCACCTCAATGTAGGCCGATCCCGACTCCCGTAGACTACTGGGAAGCTGGTGTTGAACTGCTGGGCCCTGAACAAAAACTGTAATCAGAAACAGACTCACTCATACCCATCCCGACAACACTATAATAATATGATGCTAACACGGGAAAACTTAGCCGAAACCAAGCTTTTACCGGAATTCTGGAAAATCCACTGAACCTCCAATCATGACCAGCCAACTGTCTAAAAATATTCAAATACCGCCCAACTACACCTGCTGACCCTAAACATCATAATTTTGATGTTCGTACAGACAGGGACCAAATCGTAATTTCCTACATCGAAATGTTGCTATAAATACACTATTATAACCGTTGTTTCGACTGGTTCTTCCAAACCAGGAAGCCGTTGACTATGTCGTAAATTACAGTGCGTAGGTTTCGACGCGACATAACTCGTGCTCACAAGTTTGGGTTGGCACGAGGCCCGAGGGCAAAGTTGGCCCATAAACTCCTAAGTCCAAATTAGCCATTATGCTACAACATGTATAATACTTGATCAAATTGAAAATAAAGGTGAGCATCATGATCTGGACATGTTACTGAGTCGAGGGCTCACCTTAGGCTTGTCGGAGACTGGCCGAGAAGTTGGCCGGAGCAAGGTGGAACAACCTCCTCTCAAGCTAGAGCTCGGTTTGGCCAACTCTTGATCGACACTGGTGTCAAATGCCTACAGAGACAAGCATTAGTACCAAGACCCTCCCAGATGAAGGTTGGTCACAGCCAAACTTGGCACCGGCGGCCGGAGACGGCGGCGGCTGGAGAAAAAACCCAACCAAAGTATTTTTAAACAGGGTTGGAGTAGCTCGATTCTACAGGACTTTCGGGCTAAACCAAAATGACAGGAACACTTAAAATGGTGTTTAGGGCTTACCTGGGTAGTTGGCGGGCGACCAAAGGCGGCGGCGACGGCTGGCTGTGGAGCTCGGGTTACAACCTGGTGCAACCACAGAGGTAAGATCCTATACGTAAAAACTTTCATGCATATGCATGAAAAGATTCCTCTTACCCCAGAGAACTCACCTGAGTGCTCGGACGGCGGTTAGAGGCGGCGGCGACGTCCGACGACCAAACCCAACCGAGCTCGGTGAGCTCTAATGGCGAAAACCCAAACAATGGTCTTGAAGCCCAACAACTTGCACAGAACTACTCCACTTGGTGCTGTGAAGCTTGCCGAGGTGGTGGCCGGCAGGGTGGGGCAGCGGCGGTGCCGGACGGCGAAGATCGGTGAAGACAAGGTTTTGCCCGGAACTAGGGTTGACTCGTACGGCTCGGATCCTTATCCGATCGCCATGAAACTTGATTGGGAGGTTGCTGTCTACGAGAAGACCAATTCCAATGGTCTTGATCTCTGGTTCACTGGTCGGATGAAGACTGCACCCAAGATCGGCCAAAATATGGACTTCCGGCAAGAAGTCGCTCCTGCCGGCAACAGGGATGACGGCGACGGCTCGGGCTTCACAGGTAAGATCGACTCAACATAAGGAGTCATATGGACGGACTCTTGAGCCACTTAAAACTAATAAGTTCCATAACCTCACCTTGCCGGAGAAGATGAAAATGGAGGGCCTTCCCGCGGCGGCGCACGGCGTAGCAGAACGTCGGGAAGGTTTGGGCTCGGTCACGACGTCACAGAGGAACACCCAGACCCACTTTGGATCAACCAAAACTCATTCTTGATGCCTCCTACACCACCAGATCGAGAAGAAACCCAACTTTCTTGGTCTCCCCGAGCTTTTCCGGCGACTGGACGGCGGTGGCGCCGACGCGACGGTTGGAGAAGATGGTGGAGGTGTCGGTTCCAGAGAGGGAGGCAAAGGGGTGGTTTCGGGTGAGGATCTCCAAAGAACACCAACTCGAATGCATTATATGCATGAGAGATGCAACAAAATGCCAATATAACCCTCAACTAGCCATATTTAGCTCCAAGTCCTTCACTGAAAGTTTGTTTCACAGTTTAGTCCTTCTCCAATAAGTGGCACGCATTACGAAGCATAAATTATTGGGTTATCGCACAAAATATTTTGCTTTTCGCTTTTTTCACATTTTTTGAGACGTTTAAGTCGTCAAATTGAAAAACGGAGTTCGCTACGACGTCCGACTCGACGAAACCTATCAGGTAGCGATTTTCGTTTGTCGATGAGATGCCCGGATAAATTCCTGATCCATCAAATACTGTGCAATTTACAGTTTTACACGCTTTTCGACACTCTAGGATCGTCAAACAGAAATTTTGTCAGTGCCATTGCGCTCAGATCGATGAAACCGATCAAATCGACTACCTGGATCGATATGTTCGGATTCCAGACTGTGGATTGGCCAACTTTGGCATCGAGGGGATTTAGAAATAGGGGTTACTATTCATTACTGTTCATCCACTGTGCATAATCCACTATTCACTTAAGTCGCGGGTCCTGCCCGCTTCTTTGCTGATTTCTGGACGATCCGACCGTCGGATCGGAATTTGGTCTATATCATTTTCGATCGATTCGACGAGACGGTCGCACTAGTGATTTCAGATTTTTGAGATCATGCTCGGATTTGACAAGTGATATTTTCGCCTCATAAACTGTGCAATTTGCATACCGGCAAATGACCAATTAGGCTATTTGTGCTCTTTTGAATTCAAAATCAACTTGAACTTCCTTTTTCTTTTATTTATTTAAAAATAAAAATCTTGATTATTACACCAATATAATAAACTGGTGTGGGAACATAACTTTCTAAAGGATTATGTCTCTACCGTCGACCAAAAAAATGAATTCGCTACTGAACGCCTCAAGATACAACATGCTATCGAAGATGCAATGCAGTGATAAACCGTCTTTGCCCCGTCGCCCCTGTTACGGACGCTGTGCCGTCCGACGTTGTGTGTGCTTCTTTGGGATAGCTGCCCAGGTTCGCCCAACTGTGATGGCCTGCCTTCGTGTTGCTAATTTTGTTCTATTCTACATGTGTACCCTTTTCCTGAAGTGCATTTTGGTGTGAGTGTGATCTTCACTTGCTCTTACCTAAAGTGTTGGAAAGTTGAAGTGCATGCTGTAATAACTATGTACACTTCTTCTTTCTACAGTACTTTCATGTATTGGAACAATATTATAGAAAGAAAACAACAGGTAGCTTAGTCTTTTTTTTCACTACGTGATAGAGAAAGCTGGCATAGCATTGATCTCGTTGTGTGGCTTTAGTAGTTTGGAAAGATGTTAGAGAAAAAAAAATTAATGCCAAGGACCTTACTCTATGATGGCAGCATTGATATCGCTGTGTGTAAATTACAGCGTTGGTACATGTTTGTGATGAAATGTACTGCGATCTCATTGCTACATGACTAAGCCTCAATGTAATTGTATATTGTTCCTTTACTTCATACTATCTTATATAGATTATTACAGCATGCACTTCACCATACGCCATCGTAGTCAAATCATTTCTTCCTACTACTATTTTTTCCCATGTTTCATAAGAAAAAAAATATTTTCAACTGACTTTCTATTGCTGGACTCTTCTCTTCCTTTTGGATCCTTTGGGGGCAATGATTTTGTAAGCGAAGAAAAATAAGTTCTGGATGGTCTAATCCTTAGACAACCAACTTATTGATATTTTCGGATGGTCTAACCTACAGGCAACCAACTTATTGAGTTTTCAATATATTCGACAACTTCGCTATACTGGTGAATGCATTATTACCTAAGCCTCCTTTTTTTCTCTTTCTCATAATTCTTTTGCAACTTCATTCTTTTTCTTTAGTTTTCTGTTTGTGCTACTGTCCACACTGCAGCTTATTTCATTTGAAGTTTGTTTTGTCCTTAAAGTGGCCTACATAACCTTCCTGTCGTAGGATAATTTTATTACATAAACTATTTTGTCTTCGAAGTCTGTCTTGTCTTTGGGGGCAATGATGTTATGGGGGCAATTATATCTTTGGGCGTAATAACACAGGTGCTTTCTTTTCTGTATATGTTCTTTGCATCTAAAGTTGTTTAACAACTTAAACCAACTTTTGTTAATTATATATTTTCTTTAAATGTACATGCTAATTTTTTTTGATGTTTGGTTGCCTTTTGAGTAACTTACTTAAAGTTCCTGCTCATGCATGCCCTATTCTATCATCCAAGATTTGATTAGCGAAGTACACCAAACTTTGTTTACTATATCTAGACTTGGTGAAATTGCTACTACAACCAGCATAGAATTACCCATGTGTTCTTAAAATGTATGTGTTTGACTGTGACTCAATTACTTGTGGTTATACTTGATGAAATTCACTTGCCAGACTTTTTTACCTTTTTTGCAATTCTTTGGGGACAGTGATGATGCCAAGGGAAAATAAAGAGTTCCAGAAGGTCTAATCCTTAGGCAACCAACTAATTAAGAGTTTTGGATGGTCTAACCCATAGGCAACCAACTCATAAAGTTCTTTGTATCTTCTCCAACCTTGTTGTACTGGTTGAAATGAGTTATTACGTAAGCCTCCTTTCTTTCTTTATTTTTTTTGTTCTTTTCCAACCTTAATATTCTTTCATGACTTTATGTTTTTGCCTTGGTGAAATTTTTATCCTTAGGCAATCGACTCATTGTAGAAAAGATCCAGCTATCGGTTTCATGTGTTTACATTGCTTACTGTGACTTGATAAACTGTCGCTGCAGTTGATGAAATCCCTATATCTGGCTTCCTGTGTTTTCATTGCTTACTGTGACTTGATTAACTGTCGCTACACTTGATGAAATCCCTATACCTGAGCCTCCTTTTTTTTTACTCTTTTGTTCTTTTCCAAAATTTAATGTTCTTTTCGAGCTTGATTTTTTGCTGCTTGGATTTGTTATCTTTAACTAAAAGAACCAATTCTTTATTCCCTGTTTCTACATTTGAAGCAATTGCCTATTGGATCTAAAAGATAGCCTTTCTTTAACTTGCATTGGTGAAAAAATAATACAATTTTATGTTATTGAGTTGGAGGCACTAATGATGTAAAAGACAATAAAGAGTTATCGCTGGTATAATCTTTAGACAACCAACTTATTAAGAGTTTTGGATGGTATAACACATAGGCTCCCTCACTTGACAGCAAGACCTCTATATATATATATATATATATAGAGAGAGAGAGAGAGAGAGAGAGTTGAGCTAAAATGCTATCGATACTAAACGGACTCCGTTGCCATCCATTTGTTTTCGATGATGGAGCTTCCAAAACGACGATCGGTACCGTTAAATATAATCTAGGCTATTTAAACTATATAGAAAATAAATTTTATGTTTTTTCGATACTTTTTTCTTGTCAATCAAGTTGACACAAAAATGAACAGCTAAAAATGAATATCTTGCATAAAGTAATGATAGGAGTCTTGTAATCATGATCAAGATTATAGATAGTGTTTTAAATAATTTTAAAAAATTTCTAACCAAAATTCAATTAATTTAAAATTCTTTACACCGTTAAACTAGCAAAAGACTTATATCTGCCATTAAAATTACAAATTCTACAACCCTTTGATCATTAGGTCAATGATGTCGAAAAAATTTAAAATTTAATTTTTAAATAATTTAAATTGAGCTCTATTCTTTTAAAAGTACCAAGTCATTGGTGCTTGTGGGTTTTTAGCCCTTGGATGAAAAGATGTGTGGTTAAGATGATAGTAGGCCCATTGGGTTAAATAAGTAGTTGGTGGAATTGAATGATCTAAGTGATATGAAATTAGTCAAAGGGATAGTTCTAACGGTAAAAAACTTACAAACACTAATTGTTTGGTGCTTATACAAGTATAGTACCCGAACTCACTTGCACACACACACACACACTCTCTCTCTCTCTCTCTCTCTATATATATATATATAGAGAGAGAGAGAGAGAGGGAGAGAGAGAAAGTTAGAGAATAAGACCACGAGTAGAGTTGGAATGCTATCAGTAGTAAATTGGCTCAGTTGCCACCTATTTGTTTTCGATGATGGAGCTTTCAAATCGACGATCAGCACTGTTGAATATGATCTAGATTACTGGAAGTATTTAGAAATTAAATTTCAAATCTTTTTAAAATCATTGACCTAATAATTAAAAGATTACAAAATTTATAATTTTAATTGTATATATAAGTCTTTTGCTCATTCAACGGTGTAAATAGTTCTAAGTTAATTGAATTTTTGTTAAAAAAAAAATAAACTATTTAAAACAAGACCTATACTATTGATCTTAATTACAAGACTACTATCATTACTTTTTGAAGGATAATTATCAATCGTTCATTTTTTGTTCACTTGATGAATAAGAAAAGAATATCGAAAATACATAAAATTTAATTTCTAGATAATTTAAATGGTTTAGATCATGTTCAACGGTATCGATCGTCGATTTGAAAGTTTCATCATCGAAAACAAATGGGTGGCAACCGAGCAAGTTTACTACTGATAGCATTCCAGCCTATATATATATATATATATATATATATATATATATATATATATATATATATATATATATATATATATATATATATATATATATATATATATATATATGAGTCCGGCTACTATACTATTAATAGTACCAAATTATTTGTGCTATCAAGTTTTCTACCCTTACATCAATCCCTTTGATCATTTTCACCCGTTAGATTTTACTATTTTCCCAACTACCTATTAAACCCAAGGGGCCCACTATACCTCAACCACACGTCTTTTAATCCAAGGGTTAAAAACTTAATAGCACTAATGACTTGGTACTATTACACTACAACAAAATTATATTATAGCGACACTTTTAAGTGTTTCTAAAATCTAAAAAAAGTGTCGCTGACAAAAATACCGACACTTATTGTTAGTGTTGCTATATGTGCCGTCGCTAGGGTGCATAGCGACACATTTTTGTAAAGAGTCCCAAAAATGTGTCCCTATAATCTAATTTTGGATATGGATGTAATATAGATAGGACACTTATACAAAAGTGTCACAAATATATGTCCCTATAACCTAATTTTGTTGTAGTGTTAATAGTATTCCAGCCTAACTATATATATATATATAGAGAGAGAGAGAGAAAGAGAGAGAGAGTTGAGCTGGAATGCTATTGATAGCAAAAAGACTCTATTGCCACTCATTTGTTTTTTATGATGGAGTTTTCAAAACGACGAACGACATCATTAAATATGATCAAGATTATTTAAACTATCTGAAAATTAAATTTCATGATTTTTTGATATATTTTTCTTGTCCATCAAGTGGGCACAAAAATGAATATTTGAAAATAAATATTCTTCATAAAGTAATGATAGGAGTCTTGCAATCAAGATCAAGGGTATAGATTTTGTTTTAAATAGTTTAAAAAAATTTCTAACCAAAATTTATTTAATTAATAATTATTTATACTGTTAAACTAGCAAAAGGCTCATATCCAGGGACGGGCCATGTAGAGGCCGACAACCTCCATGGCCCCCAAGTATTTTCAAAATTGCATAGAAGTCCTATACTTAATTAATAAAATAATTAAAATATTATAAAGTTTAGGGGCCAAAAGGAATTTTTTGAAAAAAATTACTGTTTCTTGTGGGTCAAGAAATCTGCTGCCGCTCGCCTCCTCCTCGTAAGTCGCGTAATGCCTAACGGGACTCTCAATCGCTACATCTCTCTCTCACCTCTCTCTCTTCACAGACCACGACTCTACTCCTCTCTTTCAAATCTCCATCTCTCTTTTTTCTATCTCTCAATCTCTCTGTCCAGCTCTTGCTCGCTGCTCAACGTGTAGGCCGAACTACGCGATAACGCGCAGGGACCAAGCCTTGCCCCCCATAAGTAAAATTCTGGCTTAGTCTTTGCTCATATCTACTATTAAAATTATAAATTTTATAATCATTTGATCATTAGGTTAACGTTATCGAAAAAATTTAAAATTTAATTTTTAGATAGTTTAAATTGTATAGATCATATTTAACGATACCGATCGTCGATTTAAAAGATCCATCATCGAAAACAAATGAGTGGCAACGAAACCTATTTGCTATCGATAATATTTCCACTGGACTATATATATATATATATATATATATAGATAGAGAGAGAGAGAGAAAGAGAGAGAGAGAGAGAGAGTCCTGCTACTATGCACAAGTACCAAGCAAATGGTGCTTGTAAGTTTTCTACCATTAGATATACCCCTTTAAATAATTTTATCGCTTAGATCATTCTATTTAACCAACCACTCACTTAACCAAGGGATCCACTATCTGTTAGATCCTTATGCAAATTAATGCGAGATAACCCAAGAAACACATGTAAATTATTAGATAATTGTTCATCTAATTGAAAACATTATAAACGCTTACCGGAATCCATGCTTGATGAAACACGTTCTCAGATCTTATCGTTTCTCAAACACCGATAATAAAATCGCCTGCATTGAGTGCTTCCAAGTCTAGATTCGTCGTCTAATTAATTTTGCTCTGAATGGGGTAGGGCAAATTAACGGCAGAAATCCGACTCGTGACCATAACCCTTTTATATTCCGTATATATTATGTTTAATTAGAGTCCCATAAATCCTAATTAGACTTGTATTGGGTTTCTACACATTAATAGTCCATACCCAATAGATATTTCGAGAGCCTATATTAAATTACTTAATGATCCTATTAAATTAGATAGTCCATAATATAATTATAAATTTATATGTTAGCCCATATATAGAAAAAATTAAATTCAACATTATTATTCTAATCATACATCTTTTTATCGAAGGGCTAAAACCTACAAGTATAAATAACTTGGTACTTTCAAAAATATAGAAACTCAATTCAATATATATATATATATATATATATATATATATATATGAGAAATTAAGGTAGTAAAATAGTTCAGTTATTTTCATAAGTAATATAATGTTACGCATATAGCAATAAAATAATAAATATATAATTTTTGCGATCTAACCAGAAAATTAAAAAGTGCATTTTCATGTACTTTCACCTCAAAGGTTTTTCCATCTAAAGAGCATTAGCAAGCGGGCCCTGGGCATACGTATGTTACACTTTTCGCCTAGTTGACTCTAAATTGTTTTTATTATAAAATATAGAATTATTATTTATTTTTAAAAATTTAAGATATTAAAAAAAATATTAGTTAGATATTTTATATTCAATATTCTCTGTGTAGACTTGATTGCTTTAATAAATCCAAAATTGTATAAATGAGGGTAGTAGCATATAGTAGAATACAAATTCAAAACCTCTTACTCTCTGATGCTATATAAAATAATCATCCAACTCCAAAAATTATACTAACTACAAAAATTATACTAACTAATAATTTATTTTTTTTTTTTTGAGAGAAACATAATATTTTATTTTATTTTTTTTAAAAAAAATAAATAACTAGATTTCGAATTCAGAATCTCGTATACCAACTATTAAATTTTTTGTTATTTGTGGAAAAGACAATCGGTAACTACTAGCTAATGGTATTTTAGCTTTTTCTATATTTCACTTAAAATGATCTTTCTAATTCTGTTTGAATTGAGCTGAAATAAATTGGTTAGTTTACATTGGTGTTAATTTTTTTTTTTAAATGTATATATTTGTAATGGTCAAGAACTATATAAAATGTCACATATGTAAAATTTTAATGATTAAATCATGTCTAGTGAAAATTAAAAAAAGGACCAAGTCACAATATAATTATTAAGAATACTACAAACTAGGTATATTCTTGTGGCCTATATTAAGATTATTATAATAATCCCCCTATGTTTGGATTGTTATCTAAATAAGGTCGGAAATAAGGTTTGGTTCGGAAACTAGATGTGGAATAAAATTTTGTTCCAGTCTTATTTTTCAAACGTGTTTAATTTGGACTGGAGCAGTAGTTCTCGTCTTAATTTCTGGAATAAATTGGTATAAAACTAGAACTACTGTTTCAACTTTTTTCCTAGAACAAATTTGTTTCGATTTGAAAATAAACTTAATTAAAGTAAATATAATTTTAATTATTATATTAACTATTTAATTAATTTAATATTTTGACTAATTTAATTATTTTATTAATTAATTATTTAACTATTAGATAATTAACTAATTAATTTATTAATTTATTAAATTATTTATAGTTAATTAAATTATTTATTACCAATGCTCATTATTATTAATTATTTTATCAATTAATATTTAGGATTATCTAGCAATTAAATCATTATTGATAATTATTTTATCAATTAATATTTAGAATTATCTATCAATAGTTAATTAAATAAATTAAATTATTATTTAATTAATATTTTTATATTAATTAATTAGATGAAATATTATTATTTATTATTTAATTAATATTTTTATATTAATTAATTAGATAAAATATTATTATTTTAAAATTATAATTATTGTTATTCTCACTATTCCAATATAACTATTCAACCACTATTTTTTTTATTTTCAGGAATAGTTTAATTTTTATCAAAACATAAATTTGATCATATTTCTACTTATTTCTTAATTTATATTTATTTTTAAAATAAATAATTTTAATTTATATATGAACGAAATACAATCTCTAATAAGAGAACTCACATGAACAAGTGTTCCAAGGCTCCATGCACATGGATTGCTTGTGTGTGTACAAGTGTTCCAAGGCTCCATGCACATGGATGGCTCCATGCACATGGATTGCTTGTGTGTGTGTGTGTGTGTGTGTGTGTGTGTGTGTGTGTGTGTGTGTGTGTGTGTGTGTGTGTGTGTGTGTGTGAGAGATCTAAGTTGGTGGCTTTAATTATTACTAGTCTTTTTCTCACCTTTTGAACATTGGCTATGGTTGTGATTGATACTTCTTATGTAAATAGTAAAATATCTGAGGATTGATATTTAAATTTTAAATTTTAATTCTTTTATATTTTTAGCTAAATTTATTTTTTAAAAAAAATACAGTGAATAGTATATATATATATTGCGTGTGTCTGTGTGTTATCTCTCTCAAAAACAAATAATTTTGTTCAATGGGAGAGCTTGAAGGTCTCAAAAAGGATGCCAAATTAAAATTGAAAATTATTGAAATGTGTAGAGTAAGGGCCTAAATTAACCATGAATGAACTTGTTTTGTTTATATATATATATATATATATATATATATATATATATATATATATATATATATATATATATATATATATATATATATATATACTGTGTTCTACTGTGTTACTTTTGCACTAGATTGGCTCATATTTAGTCAACTTTTTTTTATGCAAAATAAAATTCAAATTGGAATCTCAATACTGAGTAAAGCGAGAATACTAAACAACTGCTCTAATTAAGCAGCTGCATGTAGTGAGATCGAGACATGTAATGAAATTATCTTCAAAACATCCAAGTGTTTGTTTCTTTTAATGAATTCAAATTTAAATATTCGAATCATATTAATGCTGTGTGTCTATATCCTCTTCTTCATTTTACGGCCGCATTTTCAAGCCTACTGAAGATTGTCAATTTAGTATGTCTTCTTATTTCATCTGTTGACCAATTCATGACTATAAAAATGTCCACTGTTCAATCATGAATCCACGCTTAGCACACGGCACCCAAAAATTATGTCCAAAGTTGAAGTGTTTCTTCAATAATTGTGAAAAAAAAAAAAAAAAAAAAAAAAAAAAAAAAAAAAAAAAAAAAAAAAACCCTTCATGAAATGAAGATGTGGACATGAAAATGTAATTTGAGTAGAAGATAATTAAGGCTAAGTGTGTAGGCTAGTACCTGTTTTTTTTTTTTTTTTTCCAACAAAAAAATTAAAAGAAATATGATGTAGTAAAGTGGAATTAATACCATCAAAACAAAGTTCTTAATTAATTGGTGGTACAATTTTATCTCTGATTTTTGTGGTTTACCAAAGCTATAATAACTTTTATTGGGAATCCATGTTGATAGAGCTAATTTTGCTGTTTAAATGCCGCAATTCATGATAAAATAAATTATATTCAGGCGTTATGTGGGATTACCAGGAGAGTCTATCATATTGAATGAGAAAATACCATAAGAAAATATTTTGTTTATTTGATTTGATTATTACATAATTTCTATGTTCTCACCGAAAAAAGCAGAAGAATATTTATCTATACCTTTTTTTAAAAAAAAAAATTTATCTAATAGCGCTAGATAACACTTAATAGCAAAAAGACCTTAAATTTACCTTGAGTTTTATATTTAGTATGTAAAAAGCAATAAGGATAATCTTAAACTCGAGTGGGGAGCACGCCAATCCGTGGCTATATTTTATTTTTATCTCTATTCAAAAATTATAAAAAAAAATTAGATTTAAAATTTTTTTATTAAATTTTAATATTAAAAATGACTCAATAAATTATTAGATGAAGGCAAAATTAATATGCGACAGTGAATCAGATGCTCCCCTATAAAGGCATCATTGAAAATTTACCTTGAGTTTTATATTTAGTATGTAAAGAGCAATAAGGATAATCTTAAACTTGAGTGGGGAGCGCCAATCCGTCACTATATTTTATTTTTATCTCCATTCAAAAATTATAAAAAAAAATTTGATTTTAAATTTTTTTACTAAATTTTAATATTAAAAATGACTCAATAAATTATTAGATGAAAGTAAAATTAATATGCCGCAGTGAATCAGATGCTCCCCGATAAGGACGTCGCTCCCCGATAAGGGCGTCATTGAAAAACTCCACACTCAAATTTTATCCTCATATACACGCACCTTGACTAGTTACAGAAAAAGTCTTCACCTTAGAATTTATGGGGTATAAAATGTACACTCAAGAGGAGGAGTAGAAAGAGTGGTTGCTTCAAAGGGATGCATGGTACACAGCAATTTTTGTTGAGCATTTATATATATATAATAATATGCAAAAAGAGATCTTATGTTGTGGATCACCCTAAGAAAGTAAAAAACTATACAACCCATGTGATGCAACGAAATTGTGGCTTTGTGGAAGGAAAATTTATAGAGAATTTTAATTGTGGAGTTTCCTAAAAGTAACTCCAGATCGTTGACTCGATATATTATGCAGTAATAACAAGTTTGATTTTCAAAATACAAATTCAAATTTTTTATATATTATGCAATATACAATTTGGGACAATTTCAAGCACGACCATCAAAATCCAAAACACACTTGGCGAGCTTCAGAATCCTATGCTTCAACGATTCATGCAGCCAACAGGTGAAATACTTGCTCGATCCTTTTGCTCACAATCAGAGAGGTCTTAACACCATAAGATTCTGTGTTCCAGAAAATAAATACTGCCACTCAAACAACACCTGCAACATAATCGGAAAAAAAGTAAATCGCTAGTGAGTCCACCAATATGAATGAATTCAGGCATAAATGTTAAGCCGAAATACATAAAACGTTGTATCCAACATTTTGTTTTTGATTTAAAACAACAGTAGACAGAAAATTCTGCAACTCCAACTTTGCAGATCAACAAAGTTTTCTCAGAAAGTAGAGGGGGCACAGAAGCCAAGCTTAGAAGTCATCGTCATCCTCCTCGGCAATATGCTTCGCGAGCTCCTGCTCCTGCTGCTGCCTCTCCCTCCTCTTCTCCGCCGTCTCCTTCTCCTTGTGCGAATTAGGAGGAAACCTGAGCGCTCGCACAGCTTCGTTATGCATATTAAGGCAGAAGGCGATTCTAGAGTTGAAAGCGATTTGGGGTTCGTTGGTCGAGTAAACATCGCCGGTCTCCTTTGATACCATCCAGCCGTTGGCGTGATCGGTCGTGGCATCAATAGCGCCATCACGGATGGCCTTGGCTACGATGCTCTCGGCATCGGCAACGGGATTTTCAGAGTTCAGGCTCAGCTTCTTTGCCACGTCAGCAAGGGAGATGCGTGAGTACGAGATGCTGATGTTGCGGAGACCGGTTCGGATCACGTTGTGTCGAAGCCTCACGATTAGGTTGTGAGTCCGGTCCGAGCTGAAAGTGCTTGCAAATTTGTCGGCAACAGTCCGGAACAGCTCCAAGTCACCCACTCGAACAGCCTGAACAGTTTAAGTAAATGGTTAAAGCTTTAAATAAATTTTGCTAAAATTTGTGTGCTTCTTTACCTTTTCTAGTTTCTTTATATATACATATATACCCATCGCAAATGTGGGAAATTACGCAAATATCGTTGCAAAGTTGGCATTCACGTGCATGAACGAACACAAATAAAAAAACAATATTCAAGACCACATATATAAACGCCAACTTTACAACAGCATTATGTAAATTGACATGTTTGCAAAGGGCATGCGTGCAGAGGGCAATTTATTCATCCTTACATTCGTAAGCTCAAAATAGGGTCTCAAAGCCTTTTTCATGCCTTTCTGCATGAAAACAGTTCTCTCTGGAATTTCTCCGAGAAGTAGACGGACAATAACGGCCCATTTGTTGCACTGGATAAGGAAGCCTCGGGCAGTGGAAGGTGCCTTTCTAGCAGCTTGCAATAGGCTCTCTTTTGCATCAGTATACTCCAACTGAATGGTCCTGATCTTTCCCAAGTAGAACAAGTAGCGGCAGAACTGGATGAAATTTCAAGGCAAGTATACTTTGTCAAAATTAAAACTTCTAATATATATATATATATATATATATATATATATATATATATATATATATATATATATATATATATATATATATATATATATATATATATATATATAGAGAGAGAGAGAGAGAGAGAGAGAGAGAGAGAGAGAGAGAGAGAGAGAGAGCAAAATCTGAATTTTCATTTATGCCCCTCGAAAGCTTCCTTAGATATATATGATATATCCATTATAGAAAAATGAACATCCCCAACCCCCAAAGAGTTGGATGGCTTCTTAACATAGGAATACTTCTGTTAAGAGATCATACGTTTGAAGGGACTATAAAACATTCAGATTTTACATGGTTATGTAACCGAATTGATGATTTTGAAGGGATACATATGTTAAAGCCCCAAAATTCTATTGCCAAAAACATGCCAACTGGAAAGAGAGATAGTTGGTGAATGGAGATAGAAATGGTTCTTTTTGAAGAAATGGGCATCTTAGCTCCAAGAGAAAGCAGAATTTGCTCCACAATACAAGGAAATTAATAATGAGACATAAACAAAGTGGTCGGGAGTGAAATGTGCCTGTTGATTGGAGTGTGCCTCAAAACGTGGTGCTTTTGACCTGAGCTTCTCTGCCTGATCATATAAGTTGTAATGGAGGTAATTGCGAAGTAGGAGATTGAGAAGCGTTTCCTGCATTAACAACAAAGCTAGCATGTTTTAACATAAAAGCAGACATTTCGGAGGCATTACTAAGGTAAGAATTCGTTAACAAGTAAACCTGGCCGAGCTCATCGCGACGTAATGTGGTCATCCTGTGCAGTGCAAGGAGATTCCTGACAAGGGTAGGTTTTCATGTGTTAGAAGAATTAAAGAAAGCAATCCAATAAAGAGAAAACAAATGTCAAAAACAATGAATGCTATTTCTTGGACATTTTTGTGATTAGGGTATATTAAAAAGAACTAAAACTCACCCGCGAATTTCAGCAAGACTGTTTGTAAGTTCATAGCTGTACGAATAATAGAAATAGAGTCTGGAGGCCAAAACATCAACTGTTCTCCTGTTAATGTTCTTAAGACGAGCAATGCTTGCCGAAGCACAAGCTTTAGCCTGAGAGGAAAAAAAAAATAAAAAAAAAAAATAGGGAGTGATTTTGCTTTCTTTTTTTCTTTTTTGCCTGTGTTTGTATCTATTTTACAATGTTCAAAAAGTATATTACAAGCTATAAGTAACCTCATTGTATTTCTTCTGATCGATTAGAAATATCAGCACGAGCAAGTAACAGTAGATTTCCAGCTCAGGCAGGGGATGCTTAGCAGGAACTTGAGCTGCTGAAGTCGCTGTATCAACATCCATTTCATGCTCGTCTTCCTAAGAATCAAGATTCGACAGGTAAAAGAGAACGCGTTACATCTGCAAGAATGTGCTAGACAAGTACAGAACCCCTTGGTAAAGGTAAATCCAACAGATAATTGATTTTTTAAACATCACCAGATGCATTTCTTGCATCTCAAACTAAAAAAGCATCCGTCCATTTAATATTTATGTAGGTAACAAGGATGTGATAAGAACAACACATAAATTTGATAGCAATTAGTCATTAACTTTCAAGTAACTATGCAAAGAAAGGAAGCCAAATCTGGAGAAATTTTGAAACTGTACGGCAAGAGGAAGTTAGCAAACTATAGCTCCCTTCACATATAATACAGCAGTCATTACTAGGTGATACTGAGCCTTATACTTTATCAAAACAGGCATTCTGTTAAAGAATGTAAGAACCCCAAAATAATCCAAAACAGATAAGAGAAAAATGGCAAGAATCTTTAAATAAAAAACAGTGCACATGGAAAAGCTAATAAAAACATGAAATATAACAGACAAAAGCAACTTATGAGACAAGAACCATAGCAAACAAGATTGTAATCTAACATTTATGCAGTACAAGTTCATATGAATCAAATCCAACACCATTCAATAATCTACAGATCGAATTTTAAGCATTTGCTAGGGAGTTATTGCACGTTATATGACTCGATTGCTAAACCTAGAGCTCATAACTGGCCTAAAATGACCAAACTAAACTCTCGATGATGATGCTGGCTATGTGATGGAGCTGAATTATGTACGACTGAATAATTAAATTAAACTTTCTTCCATATTAACTAAACCATGTAAGTAGCATCCATAAGGCCTCTAGGAAATCACTGCTTCAGAATGAGCTTCTCCAGATGTTCTTTTGTTGTGTGATCCAATGGCCTCATATGCAACCTGTGGCCCACATCTCCCAGATACTTAATAGTGAGCTATATTGGTTTCAAACTTGAGGACTTCATGTCAAGTATAGGCAGCAGAAAACTTTACAGGAGTTAAAGTTGAAGCAATCATTAAAAGAATTAACAAGAAGAACAGATTCGATTTCTGTTTAGGTATTTTTCTTCACCTAATCTCTCTCTCCTAAACTTCCATAAACCACGACCAGCCAATGTGTTTGGAAGCAGCTTTTCTAAGTTCATCCTAGGGCGAAGACCAAATCAAAATAGTCTAGTCTCCCAATTCACCCACTTACTGAAATAAGAACAATCACGATCTTGTACTGCTGTCATAGGCATTATAAGTAAACCTTTTTGCAACATACTGAATGTCGAAACCTAGGTACCATCACTGTCCAATAGTAGATGACAATGGGTCATACCAGAGGGCATCAATATTACATTAGAGCAAGCTCCACTTTAGTACAGTATGAGCCTAACCCAACCAACTTAACCCACATTTGGCCAGTTCGCCTGATCTAAATTCCAATCTAATATGTCGAGTTGAGGAGTAAAATAGTTGGCTTAGTTGAACAAATCACAATTCTAAATTAATCTTAGTTTTAAGCCTCATTAATCAACTCAGATCAGATCAATGGATTGGGCACAATTTCTGGGGCTGACACTTCTGATTGGCACCCTTCATTGGACAGAGAGAAAATCTAACTATATGCCATGAGGATTGAATTTTAAGCAAGCTTGAAGGACAAACTCTGGACTAATGAACATTGAGAACCTTTCTTTCACAGTGTAATCAAATTCAAGTGGAGGAAAACTACAACACCAAATAAAAAAAGCCAAACTAACCAAGTGATACAATTATTTGGCAACAAATTCCAGGTCCACATCTAATGAGCAAATCATTTGTTTGCCAACTCAATCACCTACTCAAAGTAGAAGAAAGAGATTACTATTGACAATCACAAAGCCAGTTGTAGAAATCTAACTCAAATGAATTCAGGAAGATAAAAGTTCTCGAACTACGCAAAAGGTTATAACTTATAGCATGATACCTATTGTAAAATGCAAAGGAGCACATTAACTTCATTGGCTTAGAAAAATTTCCTATTGACCAATTTCATCTCCATCAACAAATATAAACCATAGTAATACTAAGACCATGATTAGTCGCAAGTATCTGTATAAGAAATATAATTCAAAGTATTCAAGTCCTTTAAAAGTTGTATTCACTAAGAACAATAAAATTTATTTAGTGTTGTACTAAAGAACAAACAGAGCACAGCAGGTAAAAAAGGTGAGGAAAGAAATTTTAGCATGCCAACTTCTCATTCCACTTTCAGAACAACTTTTGCCAAGCTAATTTCTAGAAAAATGTGAATTTGGCATGCTATTATAATGCAGGAAAAAGAGGCATTTGAAGCTTTGAAAGCTTGGAGTACTAATATATTTGAAAACTTCAACCATAACTTTGTATCAAATAGGATGATATGAACCACCAAAAGGGAAGCATACCATGATAATTTCACGCACAAAATAAGTAAGTCACTTTCCCAAGTATCAAGAAAAATAATTCAGCTGAGAATTATATAAGTGATATTTGGACAATAAAAGCAATATTTCATTTGCTGTAATATTTAGTTGCTTGTCAAATTATCAGACAATAGATTCTTTCTAAACAATGTAATAGGGCACAAGCATGAGGCACAGGATAAGCCACAAGTGGAGCACAGCCACTGAGCAAATCTTACCAAACTTATCTACTACAAGTACAAGACACTGTTAACAACATTCATTCCATCTGGACTTGCTTCATCCCTTTAGAACTTGTATTCAACTGGTAAAATACATAAAACATAAATTTATAAGACCTGAAGAAATATATTCACATTTGAGTTCAACTCAGCTTCCCATAAATGCAAGCTCAACAGAACCTAATCTGACCTAACCTACCAAGCAGACTACACCCTTGTCAAGTTTCTTTCAATGCTTAATTGATCCATCCTTAAAAGTTGTTCCCTTAGGAGAAGACTAATCAAGTTTCTTTCAATGCTTAATCGACCCATCCTACAAACTACTTCCTCACAGTTTGTCCATTAGGAGAAGACTAATCTTCATCACCAGAGCCTCATCCTTATCTAGTCTTTAGTTCGCCAAGATCCTTCTTCCTAACACAAATCCTATCAGGAGGAAGGAAGACAACTGAAGTCTGTGACACTTCAAGAGACCAAAGATTGCCTGCTTTGCTAGTCAGTCTACATTTTACAGCAAATTCTTTTGTTTAAATTGCTTTCTTTCTGCCAAATCCTTCTGAAAATATACCTTTTACACTGCAAGTTCACCCGAAACCTACTACGCAAACTATTCCAGTAATTATATAACCAGAACATAGCTGGAAACTTACAAACCATTCAAACCTACTAATCCTCAAATCAAGCAGGAAACAAACCACAATCACGAGCATCCGGAGCACAAAATCGCTCAAAATTAACCCAAAAGGAGCGGAAAAGCCGACTAATACGCAGAAACCTTGGGGATAAAAGAGGAGAGCCGCGTGTGCGCATCGGATCCGGGGGGAAGGGAGACAGCGAGGAAGGAGGAGACCACGGGAGCCCTAAGTTTGCGGCGGAGCATGATCGTTAGACGCACGGCGCGCACGATCCGCCGCACCTCCTTGGCATACGCCCCGGTCTCGATCAGCGACGCTATCTCCTTGAGATCTACAAGCACATCGACCACCCGAATCAGAGGCATGGGCAGATCGAAATCAACGAGAACAAGTAATGGATCGGAAGCTAGGGTTTCGAGGGGGGCTCACGCTGGAGAGTGGAGGAGGCGGAGAGGGCGGATGCGGAGGCAGAGGGGGTCGCCTGCGTCTCCTTCATCTCCACGTCTTCGGCCATGGTAGATCCGCGGAGGAAGAGGAGAGAGTGAGAGAGAGGGGTAGAGAGGAGACGCAAGAGAGAGAAAGGAAAGAGAGAGTAGAAAAGGAGTAGAGGGGCGGCTGGGGCTTTATATGTAAAGTGGTGGGTGAGAATATCATTACTTGAGGAATGGAGAACCGCTTAACGGGCCGGACCCAGCCACCTTTTCAGGCTTAAGCCCTCAATATACTACTGGCCCGTTATTAATAATTGGGCACATTGGGTGAAAATGTATTATTTTGCACGTTTTTATTTGTGTGATAAGCTTTTCCTCAGTAGGTTAGTGTTAAGATTCAGTTTTTCTAACTGACAGTAGTGCAAGTGATAAAAAATTAGATAATTAATATTTAAAATTCTGAATTCAAAATCTAATTGTTTCACATTTTCAAATAAATTTATTTTTTTAAAAATAGACGACCTTTTTCTCAAAAAAAAAATAAATAATAAAAAAAAAAACAGTTTTTAAAAGCAATTATTGTCAAACACTCTAATTAGCTTCAAATCAAACACCCACTATATTCTGCACTATTTTCTTGCAAATACACCTCTCCAAAATAAAACAGTAAGACATGCCAAACCATAGATAAATGACACAAATGTAACAATAACAAATACAACCTTTTATTTCTATCATGCACAATTTACTCAACTTATTTCCAAAATCATCTATAATATAAGGCATCAAAGGAAACAACAACAGCAACAACAACAACAATAATAATAATAATAGAAAGAAAAGGCAAAAAAAAAAAAAAAAAAAAAAAAAAAAAGGGGAAAAGAAATAGGAAAATTCGGTAACCTCTTTCTATGTAGTGTGTGGTGCGTGTATTGAATAATGTGTGCTTGCGAGAAAGGTAGCTGTGGCTTAACATAGCCGCGCAAAGAATTGATCAAAGAATTGCGACGAAGACGAGTAACGAAAGGACGAGGAACTTGTTTGCCATAGCATTGAGGTGTGATGAATCGCCCGAGAGTGGAGCCGCGCCCGGAGCCTGAGCATTGTTCGGCTTCTGCTTTGCAGCTTCAGGAGTGAAGGTGCTCGGCACAAAAGCAGCTGGTGCGGGTGCGGGTGCGGGCGCAGAAGGGTTTCTGTTTACAGGGAGAGTGCTCGAGCTTGTGCCATTATAACCTGTAGTAATATGAAGTCCTTTAGTGGACTCTAAACGAAGTTGATAATAAATTTGGGTGGATTGCAACTTACAGTTGAACTTCTCCCAGCCCAAGACTAATCTCTCCCGGTCGAAGACGAGGCGAAGGCCAGTCATAAAATTCTCTGCATCGAAATTGGTAATTAAGCATACTGATAACATTTGCAATAGGTGCCATCATAAATATCTGATCATACAATGTAATAGTATTCAGAGAATTATAAACCACTGAGACCAACTTCTCTACTAAAAAAGACGACTTTAGTTGTCTGACAAACAAAATGTCAAGATCTTTTGTCTAGAATGGGAGGCGAAAATTAGTTTCTGGGACCCGAGAGTAGAAAGCTCCAATTTGTCGATTCCGGTTCTAGCTGCAACAGGAAGCTGTTGGAAAGATTATAATGAAAAAGTTGTTTATGCTCTCTTTTTTTCCAGACACTCAAACAGCACCACTGTAAAAGAAGAAATTACCACTAAAGTTCCTAAAAAGAAAAAAAAAATTTCAATAATTGTCAAACTCTCCGATAATTTGTTTCAACTACCATAATAATGGTAACTTTCAAGAAGCCGTTTAATATGAATCTAGGGAAGTTCCCAATACGAGAAGCCAATTCTTACGAATTCATGTTGTGTCGGCCATTTAGCCTTAAAAGTTACCTAATACACGTGATTGTGTTGGCAATTTAGCCTTAGAAGTTCCCTGATAGAAGCGAAGCACATGAATCCAGACAAGTAGTCTGAAGATTTCCATTGATATCATTTTCTACATACCATTTTACAGCCAAGAGCCACAATGGAACTTTGTCTCCAAAGAGTATAGAGGCCTACATACTAGTCAAGGATTTTAAGTGCTGAGGCATGGGGTTGTGCCGAGAACTTGTTGGCATGGTACGGCACAGTGCGTACCATACCATATCGATATGTGCCGGTCACAAAAAGTACATGTGTGGCAATAAATTATGGCATTAAATATTTATTTTCTTTAGCACTAATATATTCTAGTTGCTTAATGTATATCTTTATCAAACTTTTTACGCTTCATTGAGATAGTTACTTGCTAATTCAAAGAAGAAAGATTTTGAACCGTGCCATCGTCACGGGAATTGTATTGTGCCAATATCTTGTCAGCACGGTACGGTTCGGTAGGCACTATCCAAGCCCATAAGCACTTAAATCCTTGATACTAGTCTACTGCAAAGTAAGCATGTAAGAATCCTCACTAACGTCAAAATTTGCAAGATGTAGCATTGAAGATCTTACCCCCAATTATATTCACATCGCTGCTTTTCACAATAGCGAGGCAATATGCAACTGGAGGACCCGTCTAACAGGAAAAAAGATGGCATGAGTTAGTGACCTGATCGCTAGGTAAGATAATAGTGTAGCATACACTGTATTATCTTTACCTGGGTGGTGGAGATTAAAACAAAAGGGTGCAAAACAGGGTATAAGCTGCCATTTTTCGTTATAAAACCCATCTCGAGAGGACTAACTGTAGTTTGATTCCGACTGCAAGAAGCAACCAATAAATGTATCAGGTAACAAGGTATCTCAGTGGAGTCGGGCTGGAATGCATGTGTAACATCAGCTTTGAGATCCACATGCAGAAGATCTGGAGAGAATCTTAATGCGCATCGGTTGAGCGTACATCTTGAGACAAGCACGTGATCTCAAGGCCGATCTGATGCACGAAAAAGCAGAAGCATCAAACAGCTGATGCTTCCAAAAATATCCTGGCCCAATTCCTCTACATGTGACAAAGATACAATCACTTTTCTATTTCATGCATGTAATTACCCCAAACGGTAACAGTATTCAAAAGGTAGAGAAGAACCAAGCGTGAACCGGCTCCCTTTAACCTGGGAAGTGAACTATAAAAGAAAAGCAAGTATAAGAAATATGAAGATAACAATGAATCCAAATTCACGATTAACTAAATACTTACCGCCCTACCAAGCTGTGTGTAAAGTGGATCAGAAAACAACGCGAAGGAGGTGCCAGAATCAACGAGAGCATAGACCTCCGCTTGTGTAGTCTTATTCCCAACTTTTAGTCCTGTTATACTAATATTGTACTGTGGACTGGAGAGGAATGATCAACGGAATAAGTTAATAATAAGAGATCACAAGAAAAGAAGAGTTATTTATTGGTCTTTATACAAGAACCGTCACATATTTACTTTTCCTATATTTGCAAAAACATGACAACTACTTTGCTTTTGCGATTGCAGAATTATCTCACTTTTCAACCTTTAGGGCCAACGGCACCTCTACTGCAAGACCACAATGCGCAATTCTAAATGATTGATACACAATTTCTAAGGATAAATGCAAAGTTTTGGATGATTGATGTATAGTTTCAAAAGCACACAATCCTAGCTCAGAACTACACATCCATCACTCAAAAATGCGCATCATGGTCCTGTAGTAGAGATGCAGTTTAGTCGTACCATCTGAAAAATTATCCAACTGCATGCATAAAAGAAAGTACTTACTATGAATTATCCATATTGAATGGAGTTTCATCTTGGCCCGCACTACCTTTGTCCCCAAAATTGATTCTCCCGACACCATCACTTCCAAAGCACATGGAAAAGGAATTTGAAGTGAGCCCTTTGCTTGATAAAATGCTGGGAACAGATATCTTGTTCATACCAAGCCCAAAAAGGCCATTAAGAGCTGCACCATCTAGAAATGCACCGGTCTGAAACTGTCCGCAGCTGCAGAATTCACAATAGGAACACAATTATATGGGAATTAACATAAAAAGTGAAAAAGGTACAATTTCCAGATATGGGTATCCATTGGTCAATTTGGTTCAATTTTGGAGGTCTTTTTTATACTGACCCGAACCAAAATAATTTCAGTTCAGTTCGGTTCAGGTTGGCTGGTTTATTCAGTTTGGGTCGGAAATCCCACTAGGCTTAAATATGTGTCACAAAATTATACAGCCTATATGAGTATAATTAATCTTATTTAGGGGTTGTTTGGCCTAGCTTTTGAAAAGTGATTTTCAGCTCAATAGAGCGTTTGGCAACTAAGTTTTTAAAATCAGATTCTGATTTTTAGAATTAGTTTTCTGATTTTCGAGACCCAAAATCAGAAGCAGTTAAAACCTGCGTTTTAAAAACTGATTTTGATTTTGAATTCAAATTTTAAATTTTTATTTTGATTTCAGATTTAAAATTTAAAGTTAAATTTAATTTTAAATTTTAAATTTGATTTTTTAAATTTTTAATTTTAACTTTTAAATTTCAAAATTTTAATTTTTAATTTTCAAATTTTAAATTTTAAATTTAGATATTTAATTTTAATTTTAAATTTTAAATTTCAAATCTCAAATTTTATAATTTTAAATTTAAAATTTCAAATTTATGATAAAATTTTAAATTATTTCAAATTTTAATTTTAATTTTTATATTTAATTTTAAAATTTTAAATTTCAAATTTAGATTTTAAATTTGAAATTGAAAATTTAAATTTTGGTTTAAAAATTTAAATTTTAAATTTTCAAATTTCAAATTTATATTTTAAATTAAAATATCAAATTTAAAATTATTTGTGCAAATTTAAATTCAAAATTTAAATTATTTTTAAATAAAATTTATAATAAAATTATTATTTACAAATTAAGAAATATTTTTACTAAACAAGTTTAAAAAATCACTTAAGAAAAAATTACTTTTCATCTGAACTAAACCAACCGCTCTACAGCTTTTAACCAAAATCAATTCTCCAAATCAAAATCAATTAAGCAAAAATCACTTTTCTAGAATCTAGCCCAAACGAGCCCTTAATAAAACTGAAATCTGACAATAGAAGCAGGTATGCTCTACATCTTTTAGATGACCATCTAACAACTAATATGTATCAAACTACTAAAATGACTTGGTTTAGCCCGTTAAAGCACTTTGGACAATAGTTTACACCCATAGGACAAGAAAGAAAAATACTATCAAATTAATTATAGCTTGATTTAACTTTATGATTTAACTTTACTACTATAATGTACAGATGTAACACTTAAAGGCCATGCGGTCACCATTCCGATTTAAAATCACAACAACAATGAATACATGCCTATCATGTGAACCAATTAATAATCATAAAAAATGCTAATATGAGATTAACTAATTAAACCTTTATTTATATTTTTAATAGCTGCATATTTCTCCAAGCTTAATTTAATGGTAACCTCCGTGGAAAAGTTTTACGGTTTCTATCACAGAATTGTAAGGTAAAATCAGACTACACCACATGGTGCAGAAGTGTTGTTTTCCCGTAGATTGATCTTGAACAAGCTACTACTGATGGTAAAAGAAGCCATACCCAAAGACAACAGGAGCTTCGACAATTTGGGATCTAGCATCCTCTTGTGTGAAATACAAGACATCCTCGACTAGTACGCCAGAGGACGAAGTGTTTTCAGACAGATATTCAACAATGTAAGGACAACTGCTGTTAGCTCTAGTGCAAGAGATGCGGGGATCACAGAAGCTGCTACTGCAAGGAACCTTCTTGCTTGTCGAAGATTGAGAGGGACTATAGGTGTTGAACTCGACATTCTATTCAAATAAATAAATAAAAAAAAAAAAAAAAAAAAAAAAAAGAAGGGTCAATGAGATGAACAATTTAAAAAGTTCTTCAAGATAAAGCTGATGCATTTCAGGCTCTTTGGAATGAATTAACCATCATATATATAAATTCTAATATACAAATTCCCATTAAAACAACTAGAAATCGTAAAGAAAGATTCAATTTTTTGGTACTACTACTGGAACGTAACTGTGAGATCAAAATGATCATTTGGATTGAAAATCAGGGGACCTCAAATCCACTTGATTCATTGAAGCCGGACATATAATTCAAATGAAAAAGAGAAGGAAATGATCCAAATGGAGAATTTGTAGAGAGCTTACAAAGGGTGAGTTGGCGCACTGCTTGCAATCGCAGGGCACCCAGAAGAGATCGCTTCCCGTGTCCAGCGCCACCAGGAACGTCACATTCGGCGTCCCCAATTCCAGGAATGCATAATGCAACCTACCATTGGAAGAAAAAGAAGGTAAAAATATGCTAGGACAAGGCCATCTTAAAATGACCCTTCAACTCTAGTTTTTCTTATTGACACAACTTCTTTTTTCCCCCCTTAAATCGAGAAACTTTGATCAGTTAAAAAATTGCAGGCTTTAGTAAAATTTTTCGGAGATTCTACCAAATTTAGGCCCCGTTTGGTAATCAAAATAAGTTATCCAATGAAAACTTATTCAGTGTGATGATTTTCTTGTGTCATTGGAAGCTAGGAGCTTGATTTTTGCTCCTTAAAAAATCTTGACATCTATGATTTGGTTTGATATCATACTTCACCTAAGAGATAATTCATCCTATTCCAAAAAAAAATGACTTAAAAATCGAATATAGTATCTATTCTAGACACTTGATCACACTTCTCATCTACCAAATACTACAAACTTCTTCAGTAAATAGAAAGGATCCGCCGAATTAGATATTCATGCGTCCAAGCAGGACCTTAATGATTTTAATCGCATTTTAACAAATAAAACAGAAAGATTTAACTGCTAATACTTAATTGAGCTATTAAATTAACAAAATTTTCAAACCCAACCTAGTAGAATAACTAAAATCAAAATCAAAGCAATAAGAACTGAAAAAAAAACATCATCATCATCAAAAAAAGAAAAAGAAAAAGTTTAGGAGCCTATTAGGTAAATGGCCTATAGTAGATTTGGTACTGCAGTTGTTAAAAGCACTCACTTCACACTTTGAAAGGCCCCAAAAAACCTCAAAAGTGTTTTGGACCTTCCTCCGTCCACATATTATGGCCGACTTTGGTAATACGGTAACTAAAAGCTCCGTTTTCATGCTTTTAAGAACCCTAAAAATTCAAAAGCTCTTCCAATTTTCTCTTTTCCAATACTATAAATGCAGTTGCAACTAGTAATTTAGTACCTAAAAACATCACTTTTATACTTTTAAAAAATTCAACCGTTCTAAAATTCAACCGTTCTTGGCGCAAGTGGCAAAAGGGCTTGGTGATTGATATCCGAAACCCGAATTCGAAGCCTAGTTGCTTCACATTTCCAGCTAAGTTTATTTCAAAAATAAACGAAGTGGGTACCTTTTTCTCAAAAAAAAAAAAAAAAAAAAAAAAAAAAAAAAAAAAAAAATTAAGAACACTTTCAATCTTCCCTCCTCCGACATTAAAGAATTAGAGTTGAAGATTAAAAGTGCTTTTGGAATTTTCGATTCTTCGACATTATAACTTTGCAGAAGCCGTTAAATTTTTTGAAACTTCCGACAACACAGTCCCAAACTAGGCCACAGGGTTTCACGGCCCCGCAAAAACCCTAGATAGAGACGGATGCGGAGAGAAAGGGAGAAAGGGGGAGACGAGTGGAGGAGTGTCCCGTACAGTCCGAGGGAGCTGAGGCGGAAGGTGGCGTTCCCGTCGGAGAAGGCGAGCTCGGGGGCGGGGGCGGGGGCGGGGGCGGGGTCGGCGCCGGCGAGGCTACGGCGGTGGAGGAGGGCCTGGTCGTGGCGGGCGAGGGCGGCGTAGTACTCGGCGGAGCCATGGGGGGCCTCCGGCCACCAGGCGCCGGGGTGGCGGCGCGACTCGGCCCACTGCCGCACTGGCGCGGAGAAGCGGTGGTGGAAGTCGAACCCTAACCCCGCTGCTGCTGTGGTGGCGGCGGAGAAGAGGGGGAGGAGGAGGAGGAGGAGAGGGAGAGGGGAAGGAGACGCCATTAGAGGAGGCTAAGAGGATAGGAGGAGGAGGAGGAGGAAGTGGAGAGGGTTTAAGGGGGAGATGCATTTGAGGGGAGTTAGGGTTTGGAGAATTCCACGTAGAGAGAGAAAGAGAAGACGCGTTGACGCGGAACGGGGATTGACCGCCGAGTCGAGTCCTCGGGAGAGAAGAAGGTGATGAAGAAGAGAAGACGGAGGGAGTGTGAGGTCGTCGATGGTAAAAGTCGTCGATGGTAAAATTGTAACATAACCCCCTGTAGTTTCCTCTTTCATATATATATATATATATATATATATATATATATATATATATATATATTTGTATGATTGCATTTTCATTCTATTTTGATAATGCTATTGGTACGTACAGAAATAATCCAAAAACTATTTGTGAAGTGATTTTTCTCTATATCCTATAGATAAAATTATATATATATATATATATATATATATATATATATATATATATATATATATATATATATATATATATATATATATATATATATATATAGCATCTTTCTTATAAAAATTAGCCTAATTATTTAATGTCTCATCAATTTAGTTTACTCATTCACCATATTCTTTTTCTTATTTTAAGTTGCATTTTGATTATTTTTATTTTATTTTTGCATATTTTTGTAGAGATTGTGGTGGTCACGTTGATAAACGCTGCACTGCAAACTAAATAAATTCTTTTTTACTTTAAAATTAAATGATAAGAGAAAAAATAATTATAATTTTTTTAATTTCTAATTTTTGTATAAAAATTAAGACGTTATTCTCACTAATCTCATCAATCATGCTCAACTAATCATATTCAAATCCAAATTTAATAATTAAAGATCAATCTTAACCAATATAAAATTTGTGTATAATATTTAATCAATCACGCTCAACTAATCATATTTAAATTTAAATTTAAATTTATTATAATTAAAGATCAATCTTAACCCATATAAAATTTCTTTTTTTTTATCTATTCAAATTAAATCAAATTTTAATCAAATTTTGATAAAAAATTTATTTTCTATATAAAAAATAAGAATTACGTTAAATTATCATATATTCCATATCGTTCAAGACATATATATATATATATATATATATATATATATATATATATAATTAGGCTAGAATACTATCGATAGCACCAAGCTATTGGTGCTATTAAGTTTTTAGCCGTTAGATAAAAATATATACGGTTGAAATTATAGTGGGCCCCTAGGGTTTACTAAGTGGTTGGTTGAATAGTAAAAATTTTAGGGAACCACTATAATCCCAACCGCATATTTTTTTCATCCAACGACTGAAAACTTGATAGCACCAATTATTTGGTGCTATCGATAGTATTCTAGCTAGACTATATATATATATATATATATATATATATATATATATATATATATATATATATATATATAAAATGTTTCATATCATACAGAAGAGTATCTGAAATAGAAAAAAAATCATATTATCCAAAACACTTTGTGAGTTATATTTTATCTTATTTATAATTCTAAGTATTAATATATATATTTATATATTATTATTTATTTTATTTATAATTTTAAATATTAATGTATAATTATATAGAGCAGAGCTTATATATTTTTAAAAGCACAAGTCTATCAATACTTGTGAATTTTTTATCATTGAATTTATATTAAAATTTATATTTTTTATTTTTTTTCTTTCTCTCTCTTTAATTAACACAAATTTTAATACAAATTCAATAATAAAAAATTCACAAATATTCATAAGTATAAATTAACTTATATTTTTAAAAATATATAAGCTATGAAACATGACAATATTAATATTTACTCTGATCCTTAACTTATCCTTGCTCAAATTTTGCCGATTCCACATATTTAAACATCATCATCCTTATCCTCGTCCTCATCTTTTCGGGAGAGACACATCTACGTACGTACGTTTTTCACCTATGATTTTTTTTTTTAAAAAAAAAAACTTAATAGAAGAATCTTTCACTATCGATCCGCTGTGTCATTTGGTCAAAAATTAAAAAGAGGAAGGGAAAATTTGGTACAAATCAAAATCATGCATTAATTAGAATGCTTTAATAATAATAATAATAATAATATTTCTTTTATCTCTCGGTTTTTTTTCTTCTTGTCTTTTGGTTAGTGATGGAAATATTCTTCCAATATCTTTTAACCCTAATAACAAGGAAAATTTAAAAGTCATAATTAAATAATAACTTAAACATGCGTCTCTCTCCAAAAGACGACGAAGACGAGGACGACGATGATATTTAAGTGTGTGAAATCAAAAAAAATTGTATAAAAAGAGTGTTTGAAAGATCGGACCGTAGTAAATAATGATTGAGACTTATACGAAATTTTCGTCGTGTTTGATTGACTCCACCGGTGTGAATAGATTCTCACATCTTTTATGTAAAGATTCAAACATTTAAAAAACAATTATTTGAAAATTTGTTCGGTTCTATTGAACAACTTTATTCAAATAATGTTTTATTAAAACTACGATGTAAGCCGACCTTTTTATATATTTTTTTATTTGTTTTTTTTTTATTTTTGAAATGATAAAGTTAAAAAAAAATTACTAAGCCGGTTGGAAATGTGGTACTAGTTTCGGTACTAAATTTTGTAAATTCTACAATTCGCTCCGATACCGTAATCCACGCTCTTGTGTTGGAATTTCTCATAAATCCGTCCCCTTAATAAAAACCGAAAACAATACAACCACACAAAAAAAAAAAAGAAAAAAAAAAAAGAAAAAAAAAATATATATATACGGATGAAATAAGATTTATTAACCAAGAGAAATTTACACCGACTCCTCTTCTACGATAGAGTATCTTCAACCCGAACTCTCCTCCTAAATTTCTCGCATACTTCTCTCGTCTTCTATAAACCTAAGTCTTCTTTATTTTCTCTCCCACATGCATACTTCTCTCGTCTTCTATAAACCTAAGTCTTCTTTATTTTCTCTATACTTCTCTCGTCTTCTATAAATCTAAGTCTTCTTTATTTTCTCTCCCATGCACATGCATACTTCTCTCGTCTTCTATAAACCTAAGTCTTCTTTATTTTCTCTCTCACATGCACCCGTACACAAAATGCATGTAATTTATATGACTTTCTTTAAGATACAGTTCACCTCAAGAGTCTCATCACCTCAGGAGTCTCATACGTACTCTTATATATATAAGCTCCCTACATTAGAGATATTATCCAAGATATACTCAAATCTACTTAAATTATAATTATACTCTAATTAATATTTAAATCTAAATTAATTTATCTCGTACGGATTTAAATATTAAACATAATCCAATTAAAATTTAATTACAAATTTAACTAAATCCTAACAAAGCCAAATATGCTATATTCTTAGATTATTATTTTAATTAAAATTATACTCTAATTAATATTTAAATTCAAATTAATTTATCTCTAACCGATTTAAATATTAACATAATCTAATTAAAATTTAATTATAAATCTAACTAAATCCTAACAGCCAAATATGCTATATTCTTAGATTATTATTTTATTAAATCTATCAATTTTAATAATATGATATAAGCACCAATTTTAAATACTTTATTTACATCTTGTAAGCATGTGATATGTCGTGGAATAAGGAATTGAAGCTTGATTTAAAAAAAAAAAAAAGAAAAAAGAAAAAAAAAAAAGAGTAGATGAAATAAAAGGCTAGCTAATTTATTTAGCGAGTAATACTATCCGAACACCCCAAATGTGTGATGTCCCGGATCTCCGCGATAGGATTACTGTCGGATCAGCAGCTTCTGGAGGCCCGTATTGTGTGTCGGAGGTGTTTGTGCGCATATCGGACTTCAGGATTGGACCCAGCGTGAAATTTAGATTACGATTACTTATCTGGATGCATTCGACAAATTTCAGAAGTGGAATTGGGCAAAACGGACATCGGATTTGGATTCAGCGCGCGAAAATGATGAAAATGGACTATTTACTTGTATTTTTCGAAGCCCGGATACCAAAATACGGATTTCGAGACATTTGTTACTGTTCCGGCAAGCTAGGGGACGACGGGCAGCGGCGGAGCGCGGTGGCGTGGGCGCGGGCAGGCGCTTGCGCGGCGGCGGGCAGGCCGGTCCACGGGACTTGGCGTGCACCGGGACCAGCGAACGTGGCGGAAGACCACGTGGCGCGCGCGGATTGGGCGGTCAACGCACGCGCGACAGCGCGCCGGGCGCGGTGCACCATGGACCCCGCCAGGCCACATGTCGCCCGCTCATTGGCGAGCGCAGCGACCCGGCTGGGCCGCCGTAAACCGCGGCCCACGATTCCCGCCGTGGACCGCGTCGCCACGCGGCGCGCCCCGATTGGCGGGCGCTAGTGCACCGGGTGCGCGGGACGCGCAGCGGCGACGTGGCGGGCCGTGGTGGATCCGGGCGCGCACAGTAATGGGTCGGGCCGGATTTCGGGCGCCCGAATTCGGTTCCTCTCCATTTGGTGGACTTGGACTATAAATAGCCCCTTTGGGCTTCTTTTTGAGGGCTTTCCCGAGCTCCTCTTGGGTTGAGGCCTTAAGGAAGGTTGTTTCTCACCTTGTCCTCTACTTCTTGATGGATTTCCAGAATTTTTGGAGGCCGTGGTATCGGCGTTTTCTGCGACGCGGCGCACTTCGACGCTCCTTCGTTTGTGGCTTCTACCGTCGCATTTCAGTGCGTGAGGATCCCTGAGCTACCCCGATGGAATTTTGAGCCGATTTTTGTGACAACGCGTTCACGAAAGGTACGCCTTCGATTTCTGTGTTGATCACTTCGCTCCGTTTCGAGTTTTTGGTGGTGTTCCCGAGGTACCATTTGACCCCTTGTACTACTGCGATGTTTGGGACAGCGGTGAAGTATTGTTGGGATTTCTCGGCCTGCAGGCATCGGATCAGGGCGTGTGAGGACTCGATCGGCATCTACACTTTGAGAGGAACGCAACCGTATTTTTATCGGAATTTTTGGAGATCATTTCGAAGGTGATGTTTTAGCTTCTTCGTGACTGCTTTCCACGGACTTTTGTTCTTGAGGGAGTTTGACTTACCGCAATGTTCTATTTATATCTTGGCCTACAAGTGTCGGAACGAGGAGCATAAATACTCGATTTACATCTACTCGTCGCGAGGATCGCAGTCATGATTTTTTTAGATTTTTCAGAGGACTGCACATAGGTGAAAAATCCTATTCTCTGTGCTGTTTTGGCAAAACAGCAAGTGCTGTTTGGTGTATTGTTGAAGTGTTGATTGTGGTGTTGGCTGTGATGTTGGTTTGAGCAGAGGCTTGCGCGACCGTGTATCGAGGGTGCCGTTTCAGCGAATTTTATTAGCGTGTGGCTACGCACTTCACCAACTTCGGTTTTGCCTGCGGAAAGCGATTCAGATGGGTTGTTTCGTCTCCAGAACCGGTTGACGGTTCTCTAATTCTATCTGATAGAATATTTGCATGTTAGTGTACCCATGTATGTGATGGAGAGGTAAGCTTAGTATCGGTATTTATTTGAGAATCGCATGAATAGTATCCATATTATGTTTATGAGAATTGCGATAGTGGATGTCATGATGATGATTAATAGAAGCTTACCTTTGGAAATATTACCCCTTTTGATTGATAGCACGCATGTTTAAATGTACAATCTCTAGGATTGAGATGTAAGCATGAGGAATGGCCTAGATTATGTGGATTGATGCTTACCCGTTTTATTGTACATACTAGATGGATATATTTATTTCATGCTAGAGGAGATAGAAAGCATGCTTGTGAGAGATGAGGATTTTCTTTATACGCTATGTTAAATTAGATGCTATTGTTGGAACTTGACCTAGCACCCTGTCATATGATACATGTTGAAACCAGACTAGTAGAGAACCTTCACTTGGGCTAGGTTCTTTTATGCTTTAGACATCCCACACCTTGCATATTTTCTGGACATAGAGTTTCCTCGCCCGAGTAGTGGGCCGAGAGGTCAGATTATTGTGGGACGTATGTTGCACTCGTGCCTGGGGACTGAGTGGAGTCTGGTAGCTGAGTTAGATAGTTCTAGTGTTGTTGGGAGCCGTTTGGGTTGACGGTGGTCCCGGCTGTGGAGTATCTCCAGCCAGTGAGTTTAGTGCCACGAGTTGGTTGAGTTTACTTGTGTCTCGAGATTCATGAGAGCTGGTTAGCTGAGTCATTGAGAGTACTCCGACCGTCGTCCGAGATATTTGAGGATCTTGAGTCCTTCCATTCTGAGAGTGAGCGTGGATTTTGATTATAGCCTGTAGGAGCCACATTGAGCTCGACAGAGATGCGCGGATACTTTACTCGGTGGGGTCGCGCCCCTCGAATGCCACGTCCGGAGTGGATCTGTTACTTTAGTATCGCGACTTGTCGACGTCGTCCGCGTGGGACGCCCTACGTAAGTCCCGTCCTCTTGTGGATGTGTGGTAGTAGGTGGGCGCAGGCTTGACTGGACCCTATGAGGCAGTCAGTTCGATTTGGTCGATTGAGCACCTTGGGTGCGAGTAGATACATCATGTTTCATCTGTATCAACCCCTTGAGCATTTAGATAGAGGCATAGTAGCTGTAAAGTTATTTCTTCTAGTCTTTCTTTATAGCACAACATTGGTTACTTTATGTCTCTAGTAGACTTAGTGGGCAGACCGTCGGGCCTGGTGGCGTACCCACTGAGAACTACCTGTTGGTGTAGTTCTCACACTCGTTGGGGGTTCTCCCCCTCCTCTTTTTCTTTCTTCTCTTTTATTTTGCAGAGTCATTATGGGTGTTGCTAATTCTGCTGTTGCTGTTCGAGGCGAGCGAGTTGCGAGCTAGATCCCTACCTGTCTTTGGAGAGTAGTTGTACCCCACATTGGAGATTTGTAGTACACTCAGTAGACTAGTTTTATTTTCACTATTTGAGAGACTATTGTATTGTGAGGATCTGACTTGTACTGAGAGCCTGTACACTGATGTATTATTTGGTTACCTCCCTGTTTGAGCTTTTGGTTATTGTATCAGAGGATTTTGTATATGATAATATTTGGGGAGATGGATATTTATCATTATTTCCAGTTGTACAGTGGATGGATTTGAGATTTACAGCAGTTTATTTTATAGCTCTGATATATATTTAGCTGTAGTAATTTTTCTTGCAAGTTGGACGCTTCGCCTATGCGGAGTTTTCGTATAGGTGGCGGATCTGTTGGTGAGCCCGGGTCGTAGTTTCGACCCCGGGGCGTGACAAAATTGGTGTATGATATATATACATTCCATCTATCTAAAAATAGGTCTTTTTCACTAGTCATTTCGAAATGATCAATAAAATTTACTCTACCTTAGGATGAAAGGGGTGTAAGATGTACACCACATTTAGGGTGTACCAAAAATATTTTTCTTATGTGGCACCTTTTTTTTTCCTTTTTTTTTTCATAATACTCTTTTTTTTTTTTTCTAGGTAATGCATCAATAAATGTTTTATGAATTTTAAGAAAGTAATTTAGCAATTGCTTAGGGCAAAATGTTTTATTGTTAGCTAAATCCTGATATAATGAGCTCATTTATTTATTTATTTTCAAATTTGATCAAATTAAACTTGAAATTGATCTAAAATTAATTTTTATTTTTATTATTAAGCGTGTATATCACTATTTTGAAAAGACTCTAGATATATTATTTATTAAGTGTCTACGTCACTATTTTCCAAATAAAGAAGCTGCTTTCAAAGCTAATTACACAAACATTTTATTCCGACATGTTGGTCACCAAATCGGAGTTGACCGCTGGCATGGTCCGGTCTTAAATCGGCTTCAAAGTTGATCTTCTGAAGTGCGCCTCGAATCGAACAATCAGGTTGAGGAGGGATTTGCTTAGCCGAATTCTTTTCAATCAAACACATAACAGAGTTCGACCTGGGGGCAACCGAACTGATTCTCAATCAAGAACTTTGGAAACTTGCGGGAAAGCGGATTCAGCTAGATAGGCTGAAACAAACTGCAGGGCTCGGAGTTGAGTGGAAGCGGGTTGCACAAATTGGGAACTGACTACAAGTAGAATCACTCATAGAAAAGTTGTAAAGTTATGCTAGGAAAATAGTAAATGTGGTAATTGAAGGGAAATTGAAGAGTAGTGGTCTCTAGCTGACACGATTGTAGAACCTTTTTTTCATAGGAGAATTTGCCTATTTACACTAGTGCGAACTCATCCGCCATTATGGATAATGGCGTATTATTTGGCCACGTTCCCTCCAGGCAACCTTCGCCCTAACGAGATAGTGGCCCATATTTCGGCCATGTTACTTCCTAACATCGCACGCCATTATGGATCATGGCGTGATCCTCGGTCGTGCCTAATGAAGTATGTTCTAACCGAAATTGTGTCGGCTACGGCTTCTGCAACCTATGATCTCGCCTGCTTAACTTTAGGTGTTATTTACCTAAACATCCTTGGTTTCGATCTTTTCTCTCAATTGGTTAATAAAGTTGATGACCGATTCGTTATTTCGGTCTTTATTCTCGATCGGCTTATAAAGCCGATGACCGATTCTTTATTTTGGTCTTTATCCTCGATCGGCTTATAAAGTCGATGACTGCTTTTTACTTAGTGAGCTGATTCCTATCCATCCTTTGTTAAAGTCTAAGTGTCTTTCATCGGCTCGTATCCCTTCTCGGTTCGTCTACATTAGTTGACTTGTTGACCAATTTCTACACCACGCGTCACCTTTTGATTCGGTTCAAATAGCTCGATTATCTTGACCGTACCTCTTAACACGTGGCGATTTTTCGTTTTCAACAATGCCCCTTCGGTAATGCCCTAAAGTGATGTTCAGGCGATTTGCGATACCACAATTAATAATCGACACGTGTGATGTCATCGCCGATCATTTCTCCTATCCTTTGTTATGATCTTGTCCCTTCGTCTTAAATTTTTTCTTATCGGGGACGGTTTTCGATCAACGGTTGGTACTCGTGATAACTCAATCCTATAGCCACCGATCGTGCACTAATCTTTTGTTATTAAATATTTTTGTCCTTAGCTTTTCGGATGACTCATGATGAGTGTCTGGCTTACGTAAATGTTTCATCCTATAGTCCTTGATCATGTCCTAATCTTATTGCCATTAATGTTGTCGTTCGCGAAAAACGCAAACAACGGCCAACACTTCTTCTTCTCAAAGGGCATTTTGTCTTCTTTTACCCTCGGACGCTTCATTCTCCGTCGCTCATTACCTTCTTAGTTTTCTCTCTTTTCTCTAAGAGAACTTCGACATTTTTCTTCTTTCCACATTCCTTCTATTCCTTCTCTAGCGCTCCCATTTCTACTTATATTTTATTATTTTCTCTAATGGCGCCGCCTCGCATTACTCCCTTTCCATCGAACCCTAACATCGATTTTCGTCTACTCCGACCTTCAGAGGAGAACCCACTGCATTTCTTTCTGGGTCCCTCTTTCACTGTGGATCTAGATGAGCAAACTTTTTCTTTTTCTACCAATGACATCCCTTTGCTTGTCGATGTCGTTTTCTTGAGTTCATGGCTTTCTTCTACTAAAACCATGGGGAGGAGTCTTCGGACTTGGCCCACGCTCTCAAATTCTTACCTTTGTTGGCTCAACCTAGTCCAGACCGCCCATGGCAACTTGTGGAGAAAGATTGGGATTTTTTGCGCCATTCAGCTTTCTTGCAATTCCTACCAGGCCGGATATCTACTTCTTGCTTCAGCTTTGTGCTTTTGGTCGCCTTGTTCAAATACCTTCTTCTTCCACTCGGGTCCTTTCACCCCCACACTGCTTGACGTCGCCACCATTACCGGTCTTTGGCCTCATAGAGTCGTCATCAATTCAGCTTTCACTATCGATGGTATGGATAAATTTGATTCTCTTCTTAAGCCGAAAATAGACCTGGCGTATGACAAATTTCAGAAATTATTCGAGGGTTAGGGGGCAGTTTCAAAGGAAGAGCACACAGCTTTCTTTTTGTATTGGCTTTGCCATAATCTCTTCTGTACCCTATTACCGAAAATCAATCGGGATTTTATGTCGATCGTTGTTTCTCTGGCTAACGATAAAGCGCTTGGTCTCGGCCCATACTTTTTATCTTTTTTTGTACCGAAAAATGCACGAGGCAATCGAATTAATTTCTAAATAGGATAGCCAGGTAATCATCGATTTTAATTGTCACGCCTCGGGGGTAAACCAGAATCCGAACCTGTCAACAGATCCGTCATGCACGCAAAATTTTTCACGTGCACTAAGCGCTACAACCTGCTCAAGTATAAGAGAAGTATACAAAAGAGCAAAAGAAATAGATCTGTAAACTAAAATCATCTCAGACTAAAACTGTATAAATAAAAATATAAGTACATCAACATCTCCCAGAGTAAAAAAATATACAAACTATCTCTCAGGAATGTAATATACAACCAGGTGGCTAAAGCCAAGCCCAAATATACAGTAATCTGAACAGCTAAACTATAAACAAGATAAAAAGTACAACTAGCTCTCAAATGGTATGAGGTCTATCTAGCCACCGATCCCCCTCGCCATGATCCGCCGGCACAGCAACCGCCGCGAATAAACCTAAACAAAGAGGGGGAAAAGGGGGGGAGCAACAACGGGTGTGGCAACTACTAAAAACTAATAGTTCTCAGTGGGTATATCATCAAACTCTGACCTACCCACTAAGTCTACTAGAGGCAAGAAAAAGATAAAGTTGTAAAGTAGGAAAGTAAAGTTGTTGAGATGAAACTACCACTACTATACATCTAATGCTATAATGTACAATAACTGGTGTATGTATGCATCATAGGAAAACAACTATCGAGATATAACCCAATTTAACCGTCCTGCATAAGGCCCGGTCCCGCTTGCCCTCGCATCACAATTGGTCACGATAACAGCCGTGTACCGCCAACGTGGAATCATACTCAAGTATCAATATCACCGACCGGCACGAAGTCCGATCCCGCCTACTCCGGAGTGGCACTCGAGGGGAGCGCCCCCCTCGAGAAAAGTAACCAAGTCGAGTATATAGCAGGTCCCAGTCATAACTATGCTCAAAGTGGAAGACTCTACCCACTAATACAATTCCGGCCCCAAACTGATGCATAATCAATAACCGGCCAAACCGCCCAAATACGCGGTTGCCAAACAACTCCCGAGTCAACAATCCGGTGCTAATCCACCCGACTCGATACATAATTTGTAATCAGTCCAACCGCCCAAGATCCACAATTACCGAACAACCCACGAGTCAACAATCCGGTGCTAATCCATCCTAACTCGAAACATGATCTCTAATCGGTCCAACCGCTCAAAATCCGCAGTTACCGAACAACCCACGAGTCAACAATCCGGTGCTAATCCACCCCGACTCGATAACCATGACTACACTATCCCCATTCCCATGCTCATAACTCTGAGTAACATAAGTCATAATGGAAGAGGAGAAAAGGAAAAACATATTTTCTCCTAAGTTTGATTCTAACATGATAGCGTAGCAACAAGGAAAGTAACCTATCTAGATGTCCATATAAGCATGCATTTGTCCTCACACAAGATAGGTTAAGAGATCATCAAGACAATAAGTTTTAGCATGATTTAGAAGAATAGGGAAGGCATGGATCAACAAACATCATACTGAAATTTAAGTAGGCTAAGTGTGTATGTTACAGTTTTGATGTGCTCTGGAAACCCACCTAGAAACACATCAATCCGGAAATCCGATCGAGTTGAAACTTGGCGTGCACGTTCCCCAGGCTCCCGTGGTTCCAACGAATCAAAAAGCTCTCAAAAACTCTTGCCAGATTGTGCAAAATTGCAAAAACACTAAGTTAGGCGTAAAATTTCAGCAAGCAAGTTCATAAGCAATCGGGTGCCCAATCTGAACTCATACCTCAACGGAAAGACGCCAAACTTGGTTATTAAGTTCTCCTCCAACTTAGGAACACCCAAGAAGGAAAACAAAGCTCTCCACAAGTGTTGAAAATTCTGCAAAGGCAAGATCACTCCGGTGCTATCCGATTCTGCCCCAAAAACAGCGAGCAAGTTCAACGAACCGTAAAAGCTAAACCATACACAATCTCTTGTTGGAACCAAAAGGAAAGTTGCTCACCATAACCATAAGGATGAGATAGAGATTTTACATCTCCACAAAAATCCCAGTATCTCCTCGAAATCTATCTCCAAGAGCCGAACATCACAACGGGTTCAATAACAGAAAATAGCAGGTAGACTCTGTCACAGGGGTCACAAAAATAGAGAAAAACTTGTACAAATTACCTCAAAAAATCCCAAAGTAAGGTTCTCACGTGTTTCTCTTGAAGTTAGAAGAGTTCCAAGTCCTTAAATCTTAAAATCCATAAACAAAAGACAAAGAAATTTTATGAGCATTCATTGCTGTCCAGAAAACTGCCTTATGCACAAGGGCTCCAGAGATGATACGAAATACCTCAGTAAAAGTTGGAATGGAGGGTGGTCACCAATATAAAAGTTGGAGATCTACCAGTGGAGAAGATCGCCTCTAAATTTCGGCTCAAAACTCCAAGTGATCTGTCCAGGGAAAGCCACGGACGAAACACCGACGGTGTAGGCAGCAGTTGCAGGGATGGCCAAGCTCACAAATGTGGGGAATAAGATGAAGAAAATACCCTCAAATCTTTCCAAAGATCATTAAGAGTGGTGGGAGGGTGTGGAGGAGTCTCCTCTGGTCGCAAAAAACTTCATCAAATATCCAAGAATGAAAGAGAAAGTCCCATTTTATAGCCACCAAGCAATTCTGCCCAAAACTCAGCTTGAATCCCAACATTCGGGGTGTCCGAAAATAGTAGGGGTACGCCCGGACATGTGGCACCCATCCAAGCTGCGCCCGAAACCCAGATCGCACATCCACAGCGCGCCACGCGTCGCCCGACAGGGTTGGTAGGCACTAGCCAATCACGGCACACCACATGGCGGGCGGTATGGGCGACTACGCTGCGTGCGTCGCGCCCGCACGTCCGCCCAATCCCGTACCACCACGTGTCCCGGCCCGCTTCTACCACTACACGACACGTGTCTCGGTTGACCAGCGGTCCGCAAAAAGCTGCTAGTCATTTCAGGCACCCGAAACATGGATCTGGGCGCCCGAATCCACTGAAAACACACAAAATTGTGTTTTGACCAGATTTTCGTGCTGAGTCCGTTTCTCGCGTCTGTTTGGCGCGCAAATGTACTCGACACACAAGATAGGTGTCTACATGCCGCTGTCTATGTAGGCAATATCCGCGGGGATTCGGGTCACCACACTAATTGCGGTATTCTCTAATTCCTCCAACTTTGCCTCCATATGTATTTTTCTTCTCTCTGTCGCATTTTGCTTCACGCGAACTTGCCTCTCCAAGCCGGCTCCTATGGTCAGGCTCTCGGTTGCCCTGAGCCATTCACTACAAGCCGCCCTTTGGATTTCGTTAGATATTTCAAGAATTTTTACACCAGGAAAAACCGAGCTCCCGAATATTGGGCGCCTTTCGCCTGCCGACGACTTGACCCTAACTGGTTTAGAGAGCGTTTTGAGTACATTTCATCACAGGGCGGATTCACCGAAGCTTACCGACCACTCGATAATGTGGTACTCTTTTTTGGCCCCACAGGATCTTCACATCGGCCTTAAGAGTCGATCCAAGCTGGTGTCGAGCACCGATGTCTACTACCCTCATTTTATAGTCCGTCAGTTTGGCCTGATCCAAACTCTTCCGGGTCCACCATCATACTTTACCGATAATATTTGTTATACCCGCCATGCAATTAAGGGAGCATCCGAAGTGGATCGAATAATTGCTATAGGCAAGCATCTTCAACGAAATTTTATTCCGATGACTTTTGAGTCTAGTGACGACGGGCTTTCCGACAAACTTTTTCAATGGTCATGGGAGAATGTTTGCAACATCTTGTTCGGCCTGAATTTGGCCAACATCATTAGCAAATTCAATTTCGACTCAGATCCCTTATCTTGATTTGAAGGTATCGTCTTTTTCTTCTCAGGGCCATTTAGTTTCTTTTATCGTCTTCTAACTAAAAACGATTTTTCATTTCAATCGGCCCATCCGAGAGTAAACCGACCACGGTCCGTTGGGAGATCTTAGAGGAGAATATTTGTCCTCTTCAAACTATTTCGGTGAGGTACTAACTTCTCCTTCTTTTTACGCCTCCAATTACATTATTAACTTTCACTTAACAGCCGGGCTCCCCCTACCGAGCAACCGGCTCGTCGCGCTTCATTAGCCAAACGTCCGGCCGAAGAACCCGCTCTTGCTACTCGTCCGTCCAAAGTCCGCAAGCCACTCCTGACTCAACACGAAAGACGCCTGAGATAACGCCCCAAATAACTACCAATATCAGCCAAGATGTTTCGGTGCAATCTCAAACGGAGCGCATCTTGACCTCTGAGGAAGGCTCAGCGCCTCTCTCGACAACTGAGGAAACTTCGGCTCCAATCTCAGCCGAGGATATCCCTCAACTTCCTCTTTCCGCTGATCCCAGTTCGACTCCGACCGAAGAAATCCCTCGGCCTTCGTTGCAAGATATGGCAACTCAGTAGAAATTTTGATAACATAGCGCATCAAAATCAAAAATAAATTGCAGCTCTAAAGAAGATGAAATCGAAGACAAGAGAACAACTCCTTCGAGTCTGGGAGTTAGTCCAAAAGTAACGAAAAAAAAGAAAAAGTTTGCTGAGAATGCGGCAGAAAAGAAAAGCAATGAGAAAGAAGAAAAGAAGAAAAAAAGTCAAAGAAGAAAAAAGAAGAAGAGCCGAGGAAGAAAGAAAGAAAGAAGGAGATGAAGAAGGATCAGAGAAAAGGAACAAAATGAAAAAAAATAAAAAATAAAAAATAAATAAAGGTAAAGAAATGAAGAAGAGAATAAGAGGGAAAAATAAGAATAAGAGAGGAGAAAAGAAAAGAAAGAAAGATAGAAGAAGAAGAAGACAGAAGAATAGAAAACGAAACGAAAAAGAAGAGAGAAGAATAGAAAAGAAAAGAAAAAAGAAAAAAGAAAAAAGAGAAAGAGGAAGAGAGGAGAAAAGAAGAAGAAAGAAGAAATAAAAAAGAGGAAAGGATGAGAGGATAAAAGAAAAAAAAAAAAAGAAAAGAAGAAGAAGAAAGCGAGGGAGAAGAAGAGAGAGTGCAGACAGAAGCAGGCTCAGCTACTGCACTTATAGCCGAAGCTTCATCGACGGTTGAGCTAACTAGTCTTCCCCTACCTGTCGAAGTCTAAAATATAACTCATGTTGTCGTTTTTGAGGAAGTTGCGGTTTCTACCATCCAAGAGCTCATTACTAATAGCCCTTTCTACGATGGCAACAATTTAACTTTATTTGGGGCCTTCTTCTATTTTTTACCATCTAAGTGCTCATTACTCATGATATTATTTTTGATTTGTTTTTTTTTTTATTTTTGGAAAGGTAAAGCCAAACAAATTTATTAAAACAAAAATGTTATATTCTTAGATTATTTTTCTATTAAATCAATCGATTTTAATAATATAATATTATAACCAATTTTATTTTTTTTATTCACGTCTTCTAACCATTTGATATGGTAATTAAAGTTTGTATTTTTTAAAATAATTATAAAAAAAATGAGTAGATGAAATAAAGGACCAGTTGGTTTATTTGGCACCCTCTTCCTTTTTTTTAAAAAAAATACTCATATTTTTTTTTCTATGTAATGTACCAATAAATGCTTTATGAATTTTAAGAAAGTAATTTAGTAATTGCTTAGGGCAAAATGTTTTATTGTTAGCTAAATCATGATATAATGAGCTCATTTATTTTTTTACTTATTTATTTTCAAATTTGATCGAGTTGAATACGAAATTGATTTGAAATTATTTTTTATTTTCGGAAGCTACTATAGAAAAGGCTCTAGATATATTATTTAGAGTTAATTTCATACAACTTCCCGTAAGTATATTTAATAGTAAATATATTTTTATAAAGTTAAATTTTTTATATTTATTTTTTAAAAATTCATAAGTTGTTTATATATGTTCATCTGGTTTGTTACCGTTAGTTTACTGTTTATTTTTTAACAGAATATAAATAAAAAAAAAATTAATTTTGTTCTTATAAATATATCTCTTCAAAAATCCCAACGGTTAGAATAGTGCAAAAATATTCCTCCCAAAATAATTTGATCATCTTTTTCCTCCTAAAAAAAATTCAATTCACCATTATTCCCTACATCTTTTCTCACTCTTTTTTTTTCTTTAGCTATCTAATACTTTGATATTTTTTTTTTCTATTAAACTTCAAAGATTTTATTTTTCAATCTTTTTCTCTTCTCTAATGCTTTATTTTTTATGATGAGAAAAAGATCAGTGGATTCTTACATTGTCTGGGGTCGTTCGTCTTCAACAACTAAGACATCGACGATAAAAATATATATGAATAATTTAAGACTTTTTAAAAAATAAATATAAATTATTGAAGTCTGTAAAAATATATTTACTATTCGATATGTTTATAAAAAATTATATAAAATTAACACTATTAGTCATTAAGCATCTACATCACTATTTTCAAAATAAAGAAGTTGCTACAAACGTTAATTACACAAACATTTTATTCCAACAAAATAAAAACCAAAATATCCAAATTCTCGCATTAAAAATTCTGTAAAAAATTGTGTATATAGCTTAAAGGAAAAGTGATGCAATTTAAGATAACATTAAATTATGTAATGACCCAAACTAAAGCCAATATAGCTGGGTCTAGTAGAGTTATTGGTCAAATAGATTTTTTTTAAATAAAAATAAATATTTTATTTATTATTTTAAATTAGCCAATTTTGTCCTACTTGAAAAAAAAAAAATTTCAAGTTGAAGCACAATTAAGAGAGTATCAAGTTTTAGATACACCAACCATGTTGTGCCGTAGCACTTAATATGTGGTTTATATTTAGAGCAATGCTACATGTACACCCCGAAGGGGTGTACATCCTACATCTCCACCTCTTTAATGGTGGCGATGTTTTTTACGGGTCACATCAAGTGACCCATCATCACACCCCCACCCTTAGATGGGTGGGGGTGTGAGATGTACACCCCTTACGGGTGTACAAGTAACATTTTCCTTATATTTATCCAAATATATATATAAGGTCATTATTCAACAAATTAATTAATATAGATTTATGAGTTCAACATTTTATATATATATATATATATATATATATATATATACACACACACACGGCTACTATACTCTTTAAAACTTTTTCGTACTTATAAATTTTCAACTTTTAGATTAAGGAATGTACGGTTATTATTATAGCGGTCCCCTAGTATTTATACTATTTCACCAACAACCCACTAAATCCTAGGAGGACCACTATCATTCTAACCGTACATCCCTTCATCCAAAGACGAAAAAATTATGAATATAAAGAGGTTTATACTCATAAGAGTATACTAACCCTGCGCTATATATATATATATATATATATATATATATATATATATATATATATATATATATATATATATTCTGTCAAAAAAAGGTTCTTTCAACTTCTAATTAGGTGAAGCATTGACAAAGACATAATTAATGGATTGGCTATGTTTATACAAATAATTTTATTCTTTGTATTTTAGCATGATGTGATAATAATGTTATTTAATCCACCACCTCAACCAAACTAAACATTTTTAAAGGTCCTAGGCTTCAAATTAGTAGAGATTTTTTTTGCTTTAAACTTTGGTTGTAATTAGAGTAGTATAAATGTTGGTTTGTATCTAAATTTTGCATGTTAATAAATGTCCTCAAAGCACTCATTGGGATACAAATTTAGGCTCCGTTTGGTTCGGGGATAAATTTCTGAGGTATAAATTTTTTTATACCTGGGATAGCTTGCTATTCCGGGATATAGAAGTATAAAAGTTAAATTGCGTTTGGTTGAAAAGTTGGTATTCTCTGGAATAGCTAAAATAGTGTTTGGTTGAAATTATGGAATAGTGAAGGATAGTGAAAAAAGAAGATAGAATTTTTTTCAAAATACCAACTTTGCCCTTCTCTTTTATTTGTAGGAAAATTATATTTAATTTGAAGCAATTTAATTATAAGTAATAAATTATATCTTACCTAAAAAAATAATAATTTTTATTTTATAGTATATTTTAGTAAATGCAAAATTCAAGTTGTAGATAGCTTTAGATTGGAAATGAAAGTGCAAATTTAAAAAATTATAAATTTTAAATTATAAATTTTAATTTTAATTATAAATTATAAATTATAAATTTTAATTTTAATTTAAAACTTTAATTTTAAATTTTAATTTTAAATTTTAATTTAAAATTTTAAATTTTAATTTTAAACCATAATTTTAAATTGTAATTTTCAAATTTTATTTTTAATTTTGAATTTTAAAAATTTAATTGTAAGTTAACAATCCAAGCAGCAGTACCTTCTCCCGAAGCGGCGCCCGCCCAAGCACAGCCTCAATCCACTCCGGGGGACCCCTCTGAGGGTGGTTACTATTTTCTCACTAATTAAGCATCCCAACATCTCTATCAGGCACCATCATTAATTAATTATAGATAATGCAGTTTCACTCTTTTAAATATGTATAAATTGGTACAACACTCTTTTAAATATGTGTCTTACGAAACCGTGCTCCGCTTCTAATTGTTATTATCTTGTTAATATACACAATTATATTGGTCATACTCATTGAAGCATCCCAACATCTCTATCAGGCACCATCATTAATTAATTATAGATAATGCAGTTTCACATAGCCTCAAGTTCAATGATAATGCAGTTTCACATAGGCTCAAGTTCTAAGTCAATCACATAGCCACAAGCTGGAAGTAAAGGTGCAAACATTATAATTCAAGACTTCACATAGCATTACATTGGAAATAAAGGTAAAGCAATGAAATACATAGTCACAAAGTCACCAAACATTCAATTCAACTTTCTAACAAATCTAATTAGTACATTAATTTAAAAAGCATATATAAATTCGCCAAGTTCAATAAATGAAAAAAAGTTTTAACATCATCTCGAATTTGCTCTCCTATCTTCTATTCCACAGTTGCTCGGTGATCGTTGTGCGAAGGATGTCGCCTCGACGAGACTCATCATGGCCAACTAAATGTATCGGTTCATCATCTTGCTCATCAACAAAGTCTGGTTCCATTTGCATGTTGAAATACCTATCACCCCCTTGGTGTCTCTTGATGAAATTATGTATCACACATCATGCAAGAGCAATACGACATTGCACTTTGTAAGGAAAATGTGTTGCTTGGCGGAGGACCTTGAACCGCCTCTTGAGTATCCCAAAAGCTTTCTCAACAACATTCCGCAATTGGGCATGGCGATGATTATACAAATCTTTAGGTCCTCGATGCCTTCGGGCATGTGCATTAACATCGAATTGGCTTAAGTGGTATCGTTCCCCTCTATAGGGCGCAAGAAATCGATCAGTGTTGGCATAGCCTGAATCGACTAAGTAAAATTTTCCTACACAAGAACATAAAACCAATTTCATTTAAATAATGACAATGAATCACATAGTAAATGTATCGTATTAGAAGACTATGTTACCTTCTGGGACTGTAAAACCACCACTCTCGCAACACCATCGCATCACCCTCATATCTGCTGCAGAGCCCTCCCAACCAGTGCACACAAAAAGAAATTGGTGGTCGAATGAACATGCTGCCATCATGTTCTGAGATGTAAAACCTTTTCGACAGCGATATCTTGGTTGCTTACTCTTTCGTACAACCACCGGTATGTGTGTCCCATCGACCGCACCAATAGCATTCTATATTTAAGTGTTTGAAGAAAACATAAATAGAATGAGACAACTTCAAGTCATAAAGTAAAAAATCACAGCAGTTAAGTCGAAAATGTGTATAGTATTAACCTTGAAAGGATGGAAGATTGGATTATCTTTTACTCGTGGGTGCACTCCTACTGTGGAGACCGTAAACCCCGTACAGTTTTCCGACTGAATCTACAGTTGAGAACACCTATTGTTGGTGTATCTGGCCCAAGGTGCATCAAAGTGGTGCTACTGTTGGACCTGAGTGGTATCTTTTACTATTTTGGCCTTCGGCTGTGTTTGCCAAAATTTCGGGAAGGTTTATGGCCAAACAGATGGTAGAATTGGATTCAGCACGGAAAAACACTTGAAAACGGCTGTTTATTTGCCAAATTTGGAGTCCGGATGACCAAAAACGGGCTACCGGAAGTTTCGAGGGAAAACGGGTGCATGGGGGGTGACCGTGGACCGGCTGGTGCCACGTGGCGGCTCGGGATTGGTCGGCCCACACCGCCTGGTCCACGGGAATGGCGCGCGGGTGCATAGACCGCGGGGCGGGCCACGTGGCGCGTGCGGATTGGCGGGTGCGCACGGCTCGGTCCAGGGAAAAGGGCGGAGCGGCGCGTGGACCGGGTGCAGGACACGTGGCACAGCGGCATTGGCGGGTCCACGCGCTCCCGGCCCACTGGGCCCTTCAGCGGTGAGCGGGGGCGGCGGAGCGGTCGCCGCGTGGCGTTGCGCCACGCGTCGCCACCCGCGGGGCCCCGCCGCTGTAGCAGGGGGGCGCGTGGCGCGCGTGCGGTGGCCCCGCACGGCTGTCCCCTTGTTTGGGGGTACGTGGCGGGCGCCCAGGCGGGTTGGACGGCGTCTGGTCCGACCCGGGCCGCGCCGGATCAGCCCGGGCTAGCGGGTTGGATCCGGGAATCCGATAAGCCTTATTTAGGCTTGTTTATCCGGTTTGAGGCCATGTTTTCACCCATTTCCTGTGGGAATTTCGCAGTGGGTTCTGAAGAAGAAGTCTTCCCCTGCCAGTGATCTTTCCAGCAGTAGCTTTCCGGAGTTGTGGTGGTGCACGGTTTCCGAGGTTGGCCGTTTTCCGACGCGGCGCGCTTAGTTCGTCTTCGACCCGTTTTGCGTCCTCTCGGTGCGCAGACTCTCCTGGCTTTACCCGACACCTGAATTCGACGATTTTTGCGCCGTTGGACTCACGACAGCGACACGGTGTTTTGGCCATAACTTCGCGTACAGACATCGGATCAGGGTGATTCAAGAGCCTAAATTCATCTACTCTTCGCGAGGAATCTGCTGTATTTTTCTCAGGACTTTAGGAGATTGCCTCGAAGGTAGTCGTTTCGAAGCTATCGACGCGTAGACCGCGGGGATATTTTATTTGGATTTTTCTGAGGACTGTGAGCAGGTGATTTTTGTTCATCTTCGCAGCGGAGTTATTGTTTGTTAAATTTGGCAGTGCTGGGGATATATATGGATTGTGACAGCTCGGTTTTTGTACCCAGGAGCAGTGTGGACTGCGCGGGACCGTTTGGACTCTGTGTAGCCGCCATCTTTGGTATTATCAGTTGTAGGACTTTTGACAGCTCGACTGATCAGGTGGGTGGTTGTTGTACTCCTCTCTTTGGTATGCCACTAGGAATGTTAGAGTGCCCCTAAATTGAAGATGCTAAATATAAGATGGGTAGACTTGCATGCTTAGGGAATTAACTCTTATTAATCAGATCCTATTGTTAGAATGATCACCTGTTTTAACCACTTATCAAATCTGAACGGTATATCTGAAGATAAAATAGTAATTGTGGACTGTAAAACTAATAATTCCTCTTATAAGACTGTCACTCTAGCTCAGGTCACTCTATATTGCTTATTCTGGGAAATTGGACAAATGTTGGAACAATGCATGATTAAACGGGTCACCTAATAATGTCATCTTTTACTGCTACACTGTTTTTGGGACTTGACTTAGGAGAAACCATGCATCTAATTCTCCTTCTTCTATCCTGGTAGACTTGAGGCATAGTTGCTCGGGTTCGAGCGGGTATCGGACAGTGTAGTCAGGTATTGGGGATCTGTGACAGTGTGGGCTTTTGACAGGGTGTTGCGGCGACCATGGATCTTGGGTGGTTGACCGGGTCGTCTTATTGCATCAGATTGGGTACTTGGGGGATCGGGCTTGCTTTAGTGGAGGGTTTTTCCCACTTCTTTGAGTCTCGATCCAGTCCTGCTAGAGACTGTTACTTGTGGTTACTTACTTCTCTCGTGTGGGTCGCTCCCCACGAGTGCGACTCCGGAGTGCGCGGTTGCCAGACTTTGAGTCCCGGGGGACTCCTTTGCTTCGGTGTTATGCATAGGCTGGCATACCCGAGGCGGCAGAGCAGGCGGTGCCAGTGTCCACTGGCGGTCAGATTGGGTCATCTAGACAGGCTTTTGACACAGATGCATACTTTGTCATCCTGATTGGTTTAGCATGTAGAGGCATATTAGGGGTAGCATTTCATCTGAGTTGCTCATATTACACTCCCCTTTTTATCCCTTTCCTTTATGCCTCTGATCTTCCTGGTGGGCATACCTGAGCTGAGGCTTTACCCACTAGGGGAGGCTACTGTTTATAGTAGTACTTACCCTCACTGTTTTGCTTGTTTCTCTCTCTCCCTTGTTTTGCAGAGTCCTCTGTGGGAATTGCTGGGCCGTCAGCAACTGATCGGGGCAAGCGTATCGCGGACTAGATAGAGTGCCACCCGCGGACTGTAGCTGGAGAGTTTTGGGTACCTGGACTTCTCAGACAGTATTTAGTTACTTCCTTTTGGGTCTGGCTTCTGCCAGCTGTATATATTGTAGTAGCGGGGTGAGAGACATCTGTAGTTTATTTTACTGTTGTACTTTTTACTTCCAGCTTCTGTCTGAGTTACAGTAGTTTTAGTTAGCTCTGATTACTTTATGCTCTTTTATTATTATTGCTTATCTGAGCAGGTTACCAACGCTTCGTGTATGTGGGAAATACCGCATGCACGGCGGATCTGTGAGCGGGCCCGGGTTCTGGTTTACACCCGGGGCGTGACAGATTAAGTTGGTATCAGAGCTTAGGGATGGGTCAGTTGGGACTTAGGAAACCCTAGGCTTTTGGACAGACCCTAGGATGTTAGGGCGTGAGTGGCGTGACAGTTTGCGGAAGTCGGTGATTTTGTTAGTTAACTCTTCCTGTGAGTGAAGAGGGATCGACATAGTCTATTTCTGTTGAACCATTATGTTGGCTGCAGACAACATAAGGTTACAGAAATAGGGGGATGTCTTTGACTTCCGCCAGATTGGGTCGTGTGGGGTTTTGTTACTGATGTTTGGTTCCTTGTGGCAGGATGCCTCCTCGACGTCGGATTCCCACTCGGGGTGTCCCTTCGCCCCCTGTTGAGCTAGAGCAGCCTACACCCCCCGAGCTTACTGAGTTGAGGGCCTTGGTGCCCCAGTTGGCGGAGGGTCAGCGCCGCCAGGAGCAGAGGATTGAGCAACTGCTTGCTCGGAGGGAGGCACCACCCCCAGCTGTTCCGGAGGCTCCTGCGCCCCTTGTTGCACCTTTTGCGCCGTTGGCACCTTCTTCGAGTAGCGGGGCTCCGGAAGCTATCCGGCCTTTGACTGCGGAGGAGGAGCAGGATTTTGCTGACAAACTCTCCCAGTTTGTTAAGCGGGGACCACCTAGGTTCTCGGGGCGGGATGCTCAGCCCCGGGATGTTGGGAGATGGCTTTCTGCGATGGAGAAGCTTTTTCGGGACTTCTTCGTCGACCCGAAGTACCGAGTGCACATGGCGGTGCACTGTTTGGACGGAGATGCAGACTTTTGGTGGCAGCGGGTAGAGCCACTGGAGTTTCGGATCACTCGGCAGTTGCCTTGGGAGGAGTTCCAGCGGATGGTGTTGGACACCTACTTCTCTACCAGTGTGAAGAAAAAGTTGGAGGACGACTTGAAGAATCTGCAGCAAGGCGATCGATCGGCTCATGTCTATTTCCAGGAGTTCATGGAGTTGCTGAACTGTGTGCCTTTCGTCGCCCGTGACGGTCCGCACCAGGTAGAGATGTTTGAGGCAGGCCTTCGCCCAGAGATTTTCACACTTGTGCATGCCCAGAGATTTCAGACCCTAGAGGCAGCCGCAGAGCACGCACAGTGGGTGGAGAGAGGTGATCAGGAGGTGGCCAGACGGAGGGCCGCGGTCGCGCAGAGTTCCGACAGGAAGCGACCAGCCCCGGAGGACTGGGGACAGGCCAGCTCATGGAGACCGCCACGGCCGCCGCAGTCCCAGTCTTACGGCCGTGGGCGACCTGATAGGAGAGGGCCAGGTGGACCCCAGAGACCGCAGCAGCATCAGCAGCAGCACCAGCAGCAGAGATCGCAGCAGAGGCAGCAGAGATCTCAGCAGCAGTCCTCGAGGCAGCAGCAGCAGCCGAGACAGCCCCGATCTTCTGACCAATGTATCTTCTGTGGAGGTCAGCATGCCGCTATCACTTGTGACCAGAGATGGGGTCGATGCTTCCGTTGTGGACAGCCGGGGCATGTGCGAGCTACCTGCCCCCTTTCTACTTCCTCGGCACCTTCTTCGGCGTCGACTCCATATTCCCCTCGGCAGCAGCAGCCACCAGCCCAGCGGACTTATGCCCCAGCGGGCAGGCCGTCCACCTCTCATCCTACAGATTCTCGACCTCCAGCACCGAGCGGGCGGGTGTATGCCGCCCAGTTAGCAGATTCTTCAGCGGCAGACCAGGTGGTGGCAGGTATTACTCTGCTCCTTGGTATTCGGGCTCGCACTTTATTCGACACTGGTGCATCTCATTCTTTCATTAGTCGAGCATTTGCATCCCTGCATGGTCTAGAGGTAGAGTCCTTGTCATATGCATTAGAGGTGCGGGTTCCTGATCACGTTATGCATGTCGAGGAGCATTGTTTGACATGCCCGGTGCAGTTGGGGCCTTGGATTTTGCCGGCAGACTTGCTTGTCTTGCAGCAGCTCCATGATTTCGACTTGGTGCTAGGGATGGATTGGCTATCCCGTTATTCCGCCACTATCGACTGCAGAGAGAGGACAGTGACTCTTCGTGAGCCAGGGCAGGAGGAGTTCGTATTTAGAGGCTGTCAGAGTACCCTGTTTGCGATGACTATCTCGTCATCGAGAGCTCGGCGGATGATGAGCAGGGGTTGTATCGCTTTCTTGGCGACGGTCGTAGAGGTGCCTACGGTGGCACCGGGACTCGAGGATATCCCTATCGTCCGCGAGTTCCCGGATGTGTTTCCCTCTGAGCTATCGACTTTGCCGCCGGAGAGGGAGGTGGAGTTTGTGATTGATGTGGTTCCAGGGACCGCACCAATCTCAAAGGCACCTTACAGGATGGCCCCAGCGGAACTGAGGGAATTGAAGGCTCAGTTGCAGGATTTGATGGATGTGGGCTTCGTGAGACCCAGTGTATCTCCGTGGGGAGCGCCTGTTTTATTCGTGAAGAAGAAGGATGGATCACTTCGCTTGTGCGTGGATTATCGAGAGCTAAATAAAGTGACCATTCGGAACAAGTACCCGCTACCACGAATTGATGATCTGTTTGATCAGTTGCAGGGCGCAACAGTGTTCTCGAAGTTGGATCTTCAGTCAGGTTACCACCAGTTGAGGGTGAGGGCCGAGGACATTCCCAAGACGGCTTTTAGAACCCGGTATGGGCATTATGAGTTTACAGTCATGCCTTTTGGACTAACTAATGCCCCGGCTGCATTCATGGATTTAATGAACCGGGTGTTTCAGCCGTACTTGGATCGATTTGTCGTTGTATTCATAGATGATATTTTGGTCTACTCCCGGAGTGAGGTAGAGCATGAGGAGCACTTGAGGATTGTGCTACAGCTTCTGCGAGAGAAGAAGCTGTTTGCCAAGCTGAAGAAGTGTGCATTTTGGCTTCGGGAGGTTGCTTTTCTAGGCCATGTTATATCAGCCGCGGGGGTGGCAGTGGACCCGATGAAGATTGATGCAGTTCGGGATTGGCCTAGACCGACGACGGTTACTGAGGTTCGTAGCTTTCTTGGATTAGCAGGTTATTACCGTCGTTTTGTTGAGGGCTTTGCGAAGCTCTCTACTCCCCTGACCAGTCTGACGAGAAAGTGGGTGAAGTTTATTTGGTCTGAGCGGTGCCAAGAGAGCTTTGAAGAGCTTAAGAGAAGATTGATCTCAGCACCAGTCCTAGCTCTACCCGTGATGGGCGACGGGTTTGTGATTTACAGTGATGCCTCACACAGCGGCTTGGGTTGTGTCCTGATGCAGCATGGTAGGGTAATTGCCTATGCTTCACGGCAATTAAAGGATTATGAAAAGAATTACCCTACTCACGATTTAGAGCTTGCCGCTGTGGTGTTCGCCCTGAAGTTATGGCGGCATTATCTCTACGGGGAGCACTGTGAGATTTATACAGACCACAAGAGCTTAAAGTATCTATTTACGCAAAAGGAGCTGAACTTGCGGCAACGCCGGTGGTTGGAGCTTTTAAAGGATTATGATTTGAGTATCCTTTACCACCCCGGCAAGGCCAATGTGGTTGCAGACGCTTTGAGCAGGAGATCAGCACAGAGCTTGAGCATGATGATTACTCAGCAGGCACCACTTGTGGAGCAGTTGAGGCGTCTACAGATAGAGGTAGTGTCCCCTGGGGTCTCTGCTAGACTCTTGTCCTTGGTCTTGCAGCCCACTCTGTTGGATAGGATTGGTGAGGCACAGAGTGGGGACCCCTACTTGACGAGGGTCAGATCGCAGCTTCAGGCAGAGCAGTTAGGGGATTTTTCAGTGGATAGCTCGGGAGTACTGCGGTACAGGGACCGAGTGTGTGTGCCTACAGATTCGGAGATTAGGGATCAGATTCTGAGAGAGGCTCACTATACACCTTATACCGTCCACCCTGGAGGTACTAAGATGTATAGGGACCTCAAGGCACTCTTTTGGTGGTCTGGAATGAAGCGGGATATTGGAAGATTCGTGGCTCAGTGTTTAACTTGTCAGCAAGTGAAGGCGGAACATCGGGTACCTGCTGGCAAGTTGCAAAGTCTTCCAATTCCCGAATGGAAGTGGGACCGCATCACCATGGATTTTGTGACGGGGCTACCGAGATCACAGAGTGGAGCCGACGCAGTTTGGGTGATTGTTGATGGACTTACCAAGTCAGCTCATTTCCTGCCTGTGCAGATGACTTGGTCCATGGAGCGCTTGGCACAGCTTTATTTGGCTGAGATTGTGAGATTGCACGGAGTACCAGCGTCCATTGTGTCAGATCGAGACCCGAGGTTCGTGTCACGGTTTTGGGGGAGCTTACAGTCAGCCATGGGTACTCGGCTTAGTTTCAGCACGGCATTCCACCCACAGACAGACGGCCAGTCAGAGCGCACCATTCAGACGCTTGAGGATATGTTGCGTGCGTGCGTTATGGATTTTGGAGGAGGTTGGCACCGACACTTGCCCCTGGTTGAGTTCGCGTACAACAACAGCTTTCAAGCGAGCATTAAGATGGCTCCGTTTGAGGCGTTGTACGGACGCAAGTGTCGGTGGCCCCTTTATTGGAGTGATGTGGGTGAGAGGAGGACGCTGGGGCCAGATTTACTGCTGGAGGCGGAAGAGAAAGTCCGAGTTATACGACGGCACTTGGAGACGGCCCAGAGTCGCCAGAAGAGTTATGCAGATGTTCGGCGGTGAGACCTTGAGTTCCAGGTTGGGGATCATGTCTTTTTGAAGGTTTCGCCTTCGAAAGGGGTCAAGAGATTTGGAGTTCGGGGAAAGCTTAGTCCTCGCTTCATTGGACCCTTTGAAGTGCTCGAGAGGGTAGGCCCTGTGGCGTATAGAGTTGCTCTACCTCCCCGTTTGGCTGGTGTTCACGATGTCTTCCATGTTTCGGCCTTGAGGAGATATGTATTCGATCCGTCTCATGTCATCGACTTCGCATCCTTGGATATCGGCGAGGACTTGGTCTACGAGGAGCGCCCATTACGGATTCTGGCTCGTGAGGTGAGGGAATTGCGCAACCGGGCAATACCTTATGTGAAGATCCTTTGGAGCAACCATGAGGAACGAGAGGCCACTTGGGAGCTTGAGACGGCGATGCGGGATACCTACCCTTCCCTGTTCGAGATTCCTGATTGTGGTACGCAGGTTTACTTTCCTTTTGTTTCGGGGACGAAACTCCCTTTTAGTGGGGGAGGATGTGGAGACCGTAAACCCCGTACAGTTTTCCGACTGAATCTACAGTTGAGAACACCTATTGTTGGTGTATCTGGCCCAAGGTGCATCAAAGTGGTGCTACTGTTGGACCTGAGTGGTATCTTTTACTGTTTTGGCCTTCGGCTGTGTTTGCCAAAATTTCGGGAAGGTTTATGGCCAAACAGATGGTAGAATTGGATTCAGCACGGAAAAACACTTGAAAACGGCTGTTTATTTGCCAAATTTGGAGTCCGGATGACCAAAAACGGGCTACCGGAAGTTTCGGGGGAAAACCGGTGCATGGGGGGTGACCGTGGACCGGCTGGTGCCACGTGGCGGCTCGGGATTGGTCGGCCCACACCGCCTGGTCCACGGGAATGGCGCGCGGGTGCATAGACCGCGGGGCGGGCCACGTGGCGCGTGCGGATTGGCGGGTGCGCACGGCTCGGTCCAGGGAAAAGGGCGGAGCGGCGCGTGGACCGGGTGCAGGACACGTGGCACAGCGGCATTGGCGGGTCCACGCGCTCCCGGCCCACTGGGCCCTTCAGCGGTGAGCGGGGGCGGCGGAGCGGTCGACGCGTGGCGTTGCGCCACGCGTCGCCACCCGCGGGGCCCCGCCGCTGTAGCAGGGGGGCGCGTGGCGCGCGTGCGGTGGCCCCGCACGGCTGTCCCCCTGTTTGGGGGTACGTGGCGGGCGCCCAGGCGGGTTGGACGGCGTCTGGTCCGACCCGGGCCGCGCCGGATCAGCCCGGGCTAGCGGGTTGGATCCGGGAATCCGATAAGCCTTATTTAGGCTTGTTTATCCGGTTTGAGGCCATGTTTTCACCCATTTCCTGTGGGAATTTCGCAGTGGGTTCTGAAGAAGAAGTCTTCCCCTGCCAGTGATCTTTCCAGCAGTAGCTTTCCGGAGTTGTGGTGGTGCACGGTTTCCGAGGTTGGCCGTTTTCCGACGCGGCGCGCTTAGTTCGTCTTCGACCCGTTTTGCGTCCTCTCGGTGCGCAGACTCTCCTGGCTTTACCCGACACCTGAATTCGACGATTTTTGCGCCGTTGGACTCACGACAGCGACACGGTGTTTTGGCCATAACTTCGCGTACAGACATCGGATCAGGGTGATTCAAGAGCCTAAATTCATCTACTCTTCGCGAGGAATCTGCTGTATTTTTCTCAGGACTTTAGGAGATTGCCTCGAAGGTAGTCGTTTCGAAGCTATCGACGCGTAGACCGCGGGGATATTTTATTTGGATTTTTCTGAGGACTGTGAGCAGGTGATTTTTGTTCATCTTCGCAGCGGAGTTATTGTTTGTTAAATTTGGCAGTGCTGGGGATATATATGGATTGTGACAGCTCGGTTTTTGTACCCAGGAGCAGTGTGGACTGCGCGGGACCGTTTGGACTCTGTGTAGCCGCCATCTTTGGTATTATCAGTTGTAGGACTTTTGACAGCTCGACTGATCAGGTGGGTGGTTGTTGTACTCCTCTCTTTGGTATGCCACTAGGAATGTTAGAGTGCCCCTAAATTGAAGATGCTAAATATAAGATGGGTAGACTTGCATGCTTAGGGAATTAACTCTTATTAATCAGATCCTATTGTTAGAATGATCACCTGTTTTAACCACTTATCAAATCTGAACGGTATATCTGAAGATAAAATAGTAATTGTGGACTGTAAAACTAATAATTCCTCTTATAAGACTGTCACTCTAGCTCAGGTCACTCTATATTGCTTATTCTGGGAAATTGGACAAATGTTGGAACAATGCATGATTAAACGGGTCACCTAATAATGTCATCTTTTACTGCTACACTGTTTTTGGGACTTGACTTAGGAGAAACCATGCATCTAATTCTCCTTCTTCTATCCTGGTAGACTTGAGGCATAGTTGCTCGGGTTCGAGCGGGTATCGGACAGTGTAGTCAGGTATTGGGGATCTGGGACAGTGTGGGCTTTTGACAGGGTGTTGCGGCGACCATGGATCTTGGGTGGTTGACCGGGTCGTCTTATTGCATCAGATTGGGTACTTGGGGGATCGGGCTTGCTTTAGTGGAGGGTTTTTCCCACTTCTTTGAGTCTCGATCCAGTCCTGCTAGAGACTGTTACTTGTGGTTACTTACTTCTCTCGTGTGGGTCGCTCCCCACGAGTGCGACTCCGGAGTGCGCGGTTGCCAGACTTTGAGTCCCGGGGGACTCCTTTGCTTCGGTGTTATGCATAGGCTGGCATACCCGAGGCGGCAGAGCAGGCGGTGCCAGTGTCCACTGGCGGTCAGATTGGGTCATCTAGACAGGCTTCTGACACAGATGCATACTTTGTCATCCTGATTGGTTTAGCATGTAGAGGCATATTAGGGGTAGCATTTCATCTGAGTTGCTCATATTACACTCCCCTTTTTATCCCTTTCCTTTATGCCTCTGATCTTCCTGGTGGGCATACCTGAGCTGAGGCTTTACCCACTAGGGGAGGCTACTGTTTATAGTAGTACTTACCCTCACTGTTTTGCTTGTTTCTCTCTCTCCCTTGTTTTGCAGAGTCCTCTGTGGGAATTGCTGGGCCGTCAGCAACTGATCGGGGCAAGCGTATCGCGGACTAGATAGAGTGCCACCCGCGGACTGTAGCTGGAGAGTTTTGGGTACCTGGACTTCTCAGACAGTATTTAGTTACTTCCTTTTGGGTCTGGCTTCTGCCAGCTGTATATATTGTAGTAGCGGGGTGAGAGACATCTGTAGTTTATTTTACTGTTGTACTTTTTACTTCCAGCTTCTGTCTGAGTTACAGTAGTTTTAGTTAGCTCTGATTACTTTATGCTCTTTTATTATTATTGCTTATCTGAGCAGGTTACCAACGCTTCGTGTATGTGGGAAATACCGCATGCACGGCGGATCTGTGAGCGGGCCCGGGTTCTGGTTTACACCCGGGGCGTGACACCTACGTTTGTTTGCGGTAGTTGGATATAATCCTGTCTAAGTTCCACCACCCCACGCAACACATTGTTAAAATGCCGGCTTATCGTTTCTCCTGAATGTTGAAAAGTTTCAGACATGACTCGGTTTGCCACCCCATGGCCTATACCAAATAAGAAAATACCAAGTTGTTCATCAACCGTTAAATGCCTAGTGCCTATTATTAAGCCCCTCCCTACTAATTCATCCCGAAGCCTAATGAACATGGTATTTGTCATCCTGAAATGTTGGTAACCTCTATCAGGATGTCCATTCAACATGTCATTAATAAGTTGATGGCCAGTGAATGGTCGTGTTCGACATGGTCGTTTGTACATAGTGTTTGAGAATGAATAGTCATCCTCATCAAGCAGCAATTCTTGTACGTCTTCCCAATAGTCTTCTTCCTCGTCTAAGAATGTCATGAGCTCGGCAACGAGCGGGGAGGAAAAATTTCGTTGGTTGATTGTCGTAGTCATTGAAAATCTACAATTCAGTAGTAAGGAATAAGGTAAAAGTTCGTATAGCTGCATGTTGTAATATAAGCTAAAGCAAGATGAAAGTAACATGAAAGTAATATACAATAAATCAGGTTGGAATATAAGCTAAAGCAAGATGAAAGTAACATGAAAGTAATATACAATAAATCAGGTTGGAAGTAACAGTAAACTATGAACAATACAAAATCAGTTTGGAAGTAATAGTTATCTATGAAGAAATACAAAGTCAGGTTGGAAGTAACATAGCTGCTGCAGGTTGGAAGTGAAATTGTTGTGATGAGAAGTTTGTACATGCCTCATGGTGGATGGTGGCTGCAGTTGGCTCAGGTGTCAAGGGTGGCAAGTATAAATGGTGGCTGCAGCACATAATTGTATCTGCCCCCCATACCATTCACACTGGTCACTCTTGATGTCATCATAGCCATTTCCCACAACTGATTTTATAAGCGACGAGTCATGCTAAATAGGCAACAATATTTCCGATGTTTGGGCTCAGGTGTCAAGAGTGGCGAGTGTACATGGTAGCTCTTGATGCATAATGGAATTTGCCCCTCCATACCATTCACATATGTCACTCTTGATGTCATCATCGCCATTTCCCACAACTGATTTTATAAGCGACGAGTCATGCTAAATAGGCAACAATATTTCCGATGTTTGGGCTCAGGTGTCAAGAGTGGCGAGTGTACATGGTAGCTCTTGATGCATAATGGAATTTGCCCCTCCATACCATTCACATATGTCACTCTTGATGTCATCATCGCCATTTCCCACAACTGATTTTATAAGCGACGAGTCATGCTAAATAGGCAACAATATTTCCGATGTTTGGGCTCAGGTGTCAAGAGTGGCGAGTGTACATGGTAGCTCTTGATGCATAATGGAATTTGCCCCTCCATACCATTCACATATATCACTCTTGATGTCATCATCGCCATTTCCCACAACTGATTTTATAAGCGACGAGTCATTTCCGATGATTTTATAAGCGACGAGTCTGTTCAAAGATCATAGTATCACAGAGCCTCAAGTTGTAAGATCAAGAAAAAATCACAATGCCTCGAGTTCATAGTATCTCACAGCCTCAAGTTTTAAGGCCAAAAAAAAAAAAATCACAAGCAGTTCAAAGAATCTGAGTTGGCCTCGACTTCAAAGAACATGAAGTTCAAAGTTAAAGATTGCCTCGCGAATGGTAACATGCAGTTCAAAGAATCTGACAGCCTCAAGTTGTAAGATCATAGTATCACAGAGCCTCAAGTTGTAAGATCAAGAAAAAATCACAATGCCTCAAGTTCATAGTATATCACAGCATCAAGTTTTAAGGCAAACAAAAAAAATCACAAGCAGTTCAAAGAATCTGAGTTCAGAATATCTCACAGTTCAGAATATAACAGCATCAGATTGCCTCAATAATGATAACATGCAGTTCAAAGTTAAAGATTGCCTCAAGAAAAAATCACAATGCCTCGAGTTCAGAATATCTCACAGCCTCAAGTTTTAAGACCCAAAAAAAAAAAAATCAAGCAGTTCAAAGAACATGAAGTTGAAAAGTTTAAGATTGCCTCAAGAATGATAACATGCAGTTCAAAGTTAAAGATTGCCTCAATAAAAAATCACAATGCCTCGAGTTCAGAATATCTCACAGCCTCAAGATTTAAGACCAAAAAAAAAAATCACAAGTAGTTCAAAGAATCTGAGTTGGCCTCGAGTTCAAAGAACATGAAGTTCAAAGTTTAAGATTGCCTCAAGTTGTAAGAAGATGACGAAGAGATCGCGAGAGGGAAATCACTATGAACTCAAGAGCTACCATGTTCAAAGAATCTGACAGCCTCTAGTTGTAAGATCATAGTATCACAGAGCCTCAAGTTGTAAGATCAAGAAAAAATCACAATGCCTCGAGTTCATAGTATTTCACAGCCTCAAGTTTCACATAGCCAAAAAGATGAAATAAATAATATAATCACATACCTTCGCCTTGGAAGTATAAGCAAAAGAAGTTAAATAGGCAACAATGTCACTCTTGATGTCATCATCGCCATTTTCCGCAAGTCATTTGATACGCGACGAGCCAAGTTAAATAGGCATCAATTTTTCCGATGATTTGGCTCAGGTGTCAAGAGTGGCGAGTGTACATGGTAGCTCTTGATGCATACTGGTATTTGCCCCCCCCATACCATTCACATATGTCACTCTTGATGTCATCATCGCCATTTTCCACATATGTCACTCCCAAATCTGAGTTGGCATAGCCTCAAGATAAATCAGAGTTGACATAGCCTAAAGATCATTCGAAATCACAGTTAGCATAGCCTCTTGATGACATAGCAGCAGTTTGGAAGTTAAGAAGCAAACAAAATAAATCAAAGTTTGCATAGCAGCAGTTAGAAGTAAACATAGCCACAGGATCTCATGTCAGTTTGCAAACATAGCCACAGGATGTCATAGTTTCAAGGTTAGATGAAAATCAGAGTTGGCATAGCCTCAACTTTATAGCCTCAAGTTTAGATAGCACCAAGTGCATAATTAATCACATAGCCTCTAGTCAACAGACAATGCAAAAAGCCTCAGGTCAACAGACAGATGTCAGTTTGCAAACATAGCCACAGGATGTCATAGTTTCAAGGTTAGATGAAAATCAGAGTTGGCATAGCCTCAACATCATTCGAAATCACATAGCACCAAGTACATAATTAATCACATCGCCTCTAGTCAACAGACACATGTCAGTTTGCAAACATAGCCACAGGATCTCATAGTTTTCAAGGTTAGATGAAAATCAGAGTTGGCATAGCCTCAAGATCATTCGAAATCACATAGCACCAAGTGCATAATTAATCACATAGCCTCTAGTCAACAGACACATGTAAAAAGCCAAAAGTTCATGTCAAATTGCAAACATAGCCACAGGATCACATAGCCCCCATTTGGACATATAAGAAAAGCAAGAAAGAAATGGAATTCACATAGCTGCAGATTCCAAGTACAGGTAAAGTGAGGACATGTTGCCGTGGATGCTGGCTGCAGCAGTGGGGAGAGCTGCCCCCCATACCGTAATTTACAGTAATTTAGAATGCCCCGATTAGCAAGCCGTTGCCACATTACAGTAAATTAGAATGCCCCGATTAGCAAGCCGTTGCCACATCATTGCCAACTTTAGTAATCTGCAAGTACAAAATATGTTAAATAATGGAAAAAAGCATCTAAAAATAAAAATACAGTATAATTATAATTCACCCACCTTAACCACCATCTTCACCAAATAAAATAGGAGCATAGCCATTACAACATATGCATTATATATGACAGATAGGTGATGAAAATGTAAATTACTTAATAAAATAACTAATTAAAACACAGCAAATGTTCAGAATATACGAAATCTCAAACGGCATGGTGCACACGGGCCACCAAGGGCACTAAATATATGTTAAGATCTTGCCATGTCTAAAGAAGTACCAAAAACTGCAAGACCACAAAAAGCACCATATTAATCATAGTCAAAATATCCTAATTTGGAGGAAAAGATGGTCCTTCCGGAGGGTTGGAGGGTGCATTAGGAGGGAATGATGGTGATGTTGGAGGAATAGTTGATGCATTGGGAGGGAAGAATGGCGCTGCAGGTTGGAAAGAGGTTGTTGCCGGGGTAAAGAAGGCACCAGCTGGTGCAAATGTAGGTGCAACTGGACGTTGTGTCGCAAACACCTGTTGCATCGACACTTGACGCTCGATCCACATGTACAAAAGATCACCACTCAAAGTCATAAATATTGGACGGTTGCGCTCATCTTTCAATGCCTCACATGCAGCGAGTACACCCTCGGGAGACAAATGGGGAACATTACTTAATCTCTCCATACACTCTTCTATTGAGTGTATTTTTGGGCGTGCTTGTAGCTCACGATCCATTATGGTTTGAGCAATTTCATTTCTTTTTCTCCCCAATTCAACAAGCTCACACATAGCGTCAGCTCGTCCGTCGAGTTTCCTTCGACGGTTTGAAGTCGGGGTGGGATTTGGTGGTGACACGCGAACCCTTTTCATCGATGAAGTTGGTTCGGAGGCACTATCGGTGCACTGTGTTGTTAATTTAATTGGAGTTGGAGTGGGGGAAGTTGAATTTGCATCATTCACATCCTCCAAATTTTTGCCTAAGCTTTCCATATCAAGCCGGTGTCTAACCGGAGAAGATGAAGAGGTGGAACGAGCATCGCCGGCAGCCGTTTGGGAAGTAAAGCCATGCCTTCCCGTTGCAGTTGCCTTGCCGGATAAGAACTCGATTGCTTGGTAGGAGGGAAATGGCTTATCTTTGCATTTTTTATATGCCGGATTGTCCTAATATAGAGACAACAAACAAAATAGTAAGTAACAGTTGAACTATAAACATAATAGTAGATTTCAAAATAAATTACTTCGAATTTATACATACAGCTATGATCGCATCCCAATCACTTTGGTCGCCGGCAGTAGGAATATTCCGTGTGTAGTCCCACCCCCATCCGCTTTTGCTCGATAAAGTTTGATAAATCACAAACTGGCGTTTCAATACTTTCAAACGATTTTGCAAATGAACTTTCATAAATCTCAAATGAGTCCTCTCGTTAAACTCATGAACCATCCTAATCCATGACAAAGGGGTAAAACTTCCATTCACGAAGTTTCCAAGAGTATGCTCCTCCGTCATTATGTTCAACATTATGGAGTCCATTATTTCACTCCAGTTAGAAGAACGTACTCTAGATTTCCCAAACTCTTTCGTAGGGCAATCAATACTTTGGCTATCACCCGAGGGGACATCAATAATAGGGCCTTTGTTCTTACCAAAAGGATTCAAAGTTGCTTTTGAATGAGCCATCTAGGTTGCATAGGACAAATATTAGATATATAAACCAATCAAATAACACTTGTTTCACTACAATGTCAAGTGAAGAGATTGTTCTTTTGAAGGCTCAGGGGGTAGGATCAACAAGACATTCATAACGGCAACAACATTTTTAAAAACATGCCACCATGCCATGGATATCAAATAATAACCAGCCCCTACATCATCGCCCCATTTTAGATATCAGCCACCAGTTTCACAGACTTAACACATGAGCTTTTCACTACTAGTTCATATCAATATATAGAGGGGAGAAAATGGTAATAGTATAGCCGGTTAACAGAGGGAGAGAGGGGCGAACTCACGCAGAAGCAAGTTCTGCAGTTAATAGTATCCAGAAAAATCACAAAGCCTCAAGTTAATAGGATCACACAGCCTCAAGTTCTAAGATCAAGAAAAAATCACAAGCATCAATGTTCATGCTATCACAGAGCCTCAACTTCAGAATATATGAAAAAATCACAAAGCATCAAGTTCATGGTATCACAGAGCCTCAAGTTTTAAGATCAAAAAAAAATCACAACCAATGCAGTTAATTGCGTGAGATCCAGAAAAAATCACAAAGCCTCAAGTTAATAGAATCACACAGCCTCAAGTTGTAAGATCAATAAAAAATCACAAAGGCTCGAGTTCACAGTAGTACACACCCTCAACTTTTAAGATCAAAAAAAAATCACAAGCATCAAGTTCATAGTATCACAGAGCCTCAAGTTCAGAATATATTGTAAAAAACCTCAAACACAACCGGAGCTTTTAAAACTAATTTGAAATTAGAGAGAATACCTCAAACTGCTCAAAGAGAGATGAAACCCACAGCAAACAAGGAGAAAGCCCAGAGATATCAAATTAAGCCACCAGATAAAACCGAATACTCGTAGCCACCATATAAAACCGGACGAGACTCAACATGCTAGTTGGTATCAATTTATAGAGGGGGAAACATGATATCTCACACTAAATTCTGAGATGACAACACAATAAATCCCAGCAGAGAGCTATGAGGTGTAAAGAGAAGAAAAAGTTACTGCAGGTAGAAGATCTCACGCGGATTGTTCAGGATCTCACGCGGCAGCGAGATCTGGATCTCACGCGGCGGCGAGATCTCGATCTCAAGCGGCAGCGGGAAGGGACGACGCCACAATCGATGCCACACAAAAGGGGAAGGTGGGTGCGATCTCTTCTCATAGAAGGATCTCCTTCAATGTTGGCTAATCACCCATTCTGGAAGTCATTGATGGCTTACCACCGGTCGAGGGAGAAGAGGCATTCGAGGAGATGGCTAGGGCAGTGGGTGGGAGCAATAAATCCCATTCACTGCCTGAATCGCTTCAGGGAAAAGAGTGGGTGAGAGGTGGAGAAGAGATCGCGAGAGGGGAAGAAGAGGACGAAGAGATCGCGAGAGGGAGATCGGTGGAGTGATGAACACGCAAAAACCGACGAAAGGAGGCAGTGGGGTGGGAAAATTATTTTCCCATCCGCTGCCCCCACCCTATTCCACTATTCCAGCCACCCCCTGGGATAAATTTTAACGGGTTATCCTAGGATAACCCGTTAAGAAGGGGATAAAATAAAATTTTATCCCCTGTCTTTTTTATAGGTTGTTTGGCAAGAATAGGGGGATAAAGGGGGTTATTCCCCCTTTATCCCCCAACCAAACGCTGCCTTAAGGTATTATTATTTTATTCCACCAACCACTCACTTAACTCAAAAAACTCACTATCATTCTAACCATACATCTTTTCATCCAAAAGCTAAAACCTGCCGGCACAATAACTTGTACTTTTAAAAACATAGGAGCTCAATTTTATATATATATATATATATATATATATATATATATATATATATATATATATATAGAGAGAGAGAGAGAGAGAGAGAGAGAGAGACACAGAACTAGGCTGAAATAATACCGATAGCACCAAATTATTGGTGCTACTAATTTTTTAGCCCTTAGATTAAGAGATGTGCGGTTATGATGATAATGGTCCTTTAAGGTTTAGTGGGTGGTTGGTTTAATAGTAAAAATTTTAGGAGACCACTATAATTCCAAGAACACATTTTTTCATCCAAAGGCTAGAAACTTGATAGCACCAATTGCTTGGTGCTATCGATAGTATTTCAGCTGCTCTCCCTCTCTCTCTCTCTATCTCTACATATATATATATATATATATATATATATATATATATATATATATATATATATATATATATATATATATATATATATATATATATATATATATATATATATATATATATATATATGCATTTTCTTACTACAAAATAGGTATATGTATTTCTTGCTACAAATAGGTGCTCTATACACAGAGAAAAGGGACCATATCCAGAGTCACCAATTCATGATTATCACCTCAAAACCCTAAGGAGCATCAATGCATTACAAGGAATCGTTTCAGATTGCGAGAGAACAAATTTTACAAATTTAAGCATCTTCTAAGAGCATGAAACTTTAGCCTATAGTCAGGAAACCGAACTTTACATAACACAGATAGGCCACTTACACAGAGAGAAAATCACAGCTCTGCTCTTCCCTTTTGTGCCTCCTGCAGCGGTTCGAGGATGTCTTCCCATGTATCGTAGTCGAGAGCCGATCCACCATCCGGCAAGACGAATCCATTTACGAAGAAGAACGGCGCACCACTCACCCCTCTCGAGCAGCCATACTAGATAAGCAAATATGTAATCAGTATCAGAAGTGAAAAAGTTAAAATAAAATGAAACATAGATACATGAATAACCCTGTAATATTATCTATTTACATCCGACTTCATATATATATGCCGTTCAACAACTTAATTTCTTACGTATAAATTAATATCCTTGTGCTTGCTAAAATGGCCCCATTTCTATACAAAACCGACTTCGCCAATGAAATGTATGATTCCCCAACTTGTTAGATAAGGATGCTTCTCTAACAAGTTTTAGTATCTGTAAGAGCATACAACAATCTAGCTATATATGTAACTAGATGTTTTCGCTGGGGTTTATGCATGTAAAAGCTGTAGAATGAAGGGTACTAACTTAAATCATCAAATACTGGAACTAAAACTCACCCTGAAGGAAACTCTTGCAGCTTGATCTGTTGCTGAATCTTGAAATCCTGATATAAAATCAGCCAACAGCGAGTTCCCGACAGCCCTAACGGCGAGCTTCGACATATCCTCTGTTATGGCCGCTCTCGACAGGTTTGTAGTTGGTCCGTTGTAATAGTTTTCCTGTTTAACGAACAAGCTTCGACTATGAGAATTTCTAAAAGTGGAAGTAACAAGGAACCAATTCAAACACCTACATACTGCAAAAGATAAATAGAGAAACCAATATATTGTGTCAATGAAATACAAGTCGTGGCCATAAATGCTCATATGTGGCACGGCACAACACCTTGCTGTGCCAGGCACTGTTCAGCACGGCGGCCCAGTGCCTTGGGATTTAATCAATTGATACGATCAAGAAATGGAAATATGACATCCCACAAAGAAGTTAATTTATAGAAAAGTAACTTTCACATAAAATGAAATCCTTCAGACCTGATTCTTGAAAAACAGCTCCAGCAAGGGATAGACTGAGGATGCATTCAACTTCTTTGCTATATAAAGAGCACGGCAAGCAAGGAAGGCATTATTGTGGTAGCTGCAATGTCAGGAATCACTAAAGGGAGTAAACATCTTCAGAGTATTTCGAATATTCAAGAACATGATGAAAAGAATTTACCAAGATTCACATTGCAAGACATACGAAGCTCATCTCAGTCCTATATGATCATCCTTTACATCCGTCGGTTTCAAGAAATTTCTGGTTTATTAAAACTAGAGGTCATGAAAATGAATTCACCCCATTTCCTCATTTTTCTTCTTTTTTTTTATTCTTATGATTGGAATAAGACAAATGATAATGTTCAGCATAATACTTTCAGAAGGACAGACACCTGATTGCATCAGGTTAATTAAAGATTGTTCGCAAGTAACTAATGCACTTTATCAGACTTCGACCCTGCTATCTGCCATACATATCCACCCCTATGATCCTTCATTGTAGTGAAAACCATTTTCATCTATCTTTCTCCAAACGAAGTGGAGCTAGACTAAGAAAGAAGCCCTTCAATCATCTAATGAAGAAGTGAAGAGAGAAGAGAGTGTGTGTGCGTGAAAAACTGTATATTTTGATGGAGTTTTCAAGGAAATGGAGAGAGTTCGCACAGTTCCACCTATCCTCCTAGATATCACTCTCAACAGGACATCAATGATAGTTAGCATGGCAGTGGAACAAATCTTTCAATGTCAAACCTGAAAATTTTTACTTTCCTATTAATCGTAAGATATTCACGCACTTGGCATCACCAGAAAGCAAAGTCTTAAATCTGAAATAGAAAAGTGCAGCCAATTGCAAACTAAGCATTAAAACAGCAATCAAAGTATTCATCTGTGAAGTACCAAAACGTTTACAACAAAATTATCAATTATGCGTTTGAAATACTGATTTTTTTCAGTAACCGCATACCTACCAGCCATTGATACGAGCCACATATGCAGAGATATAGACAATTGTACAATTTGGTTGTAAGCATAGGCTGCATAGCATTACTACTCTTCTATGCCTATTATCAAGAAATCTTGAGTAAATTACACCCTTGCTCCACAAATTTTTGAGGAAGTTTCAATTTGGTCACCCAGAAATTCGATAAGTATTCCCACTCTCTACTACCTGTAGTAAAGTTGAGCGATGGCAAAGCTGATATGGTCGCCACGTGAACATTACCGTCTCTCAACTTAACATGAGCTGTGCTGTTTACTCAAACTAATGGTATTTAACAGAAGGGTTCGGTCGATTTGCATATCAAAGTTCATGGTATTGCTTGTCCGCACTAAATAATCCACATAGACGAAGGCGAAACATTTCGAATTGTTCATGTTAAATATAAAATATATAATTGGAGTGCAAGGGTTGATTCATATAATTTCTTCGCAAACTATCGAGTCACCCAGTAGTCCTTTTACTATCAACATAAGTGCTCAAATTGTTTGGTCAGATACCAGTATCACTACTCCACAAGTATAACCCTAGAAAGGGGACATGATTCACTAGTTATAACCAAAAAAAACTTGAATCAATTACTAAATCCCTTTCCTACTGATTCCAATGCCAAACACTGTAAAACATCACTTCTTTCTCTATTCTCCACGATCCAAAAAACAAAAACCCTAATTAACCATTATCGCATCGCATACTCACGGGAGGGGGAAGGGGTGGACGATGAGGGAGACGCGAGGGGAGAAGCGCTCGATCGCCTGCTTCAGCGGGGGCCACGAGTCTCGGCTATCGGGGCAGAGCGGGTCGAAGAACGCCTCCACGACCACGGAGTCACCCCACGCCGCGGCGCCTCCGTAGGCGAATCCATCGTACCTACGCGGGACCGAGATTTGGCAATGGGAGGTCCCGAGGAAGAAGACGACAACGAGGAGGAGGGGGAGATGGAGAGGGAGAGGCGAGAGGGGTGTGGCTCTCGCCATGGATATTGCGACGAAGCTTCTCCCTTTCCTCTTTCGTGGTTCGGAGGGATCGGGGCGAGCGACGATGCGGATGAGGAGTAGAAACGCGAGAGTACGAGTAATGCATGAAACTAGTGTACCACGTCATCCGTAGACCGATCAGAGAGTTTACTTTTTCTCCCTTAACTGCAATCTACACCGTCCGATATTTTTTCCTTTTTTTCTTTTTTGACGGTTGGATTCTGTCCCCATCTGTCCCTTACTCCGGAGAGTGCGACCTAGGTTCATCGAATGTGGCCACAATATAGCTTGGCCAGATTCAATGGTCCGATTTATTCTTGAAAAATAAAATTGCTATGTTCTATATACTTTTGAAAACAAAAGTAAACTTTTAATTTGGCTACAGTATTATATTATATATTTTATTAAATTTAGTTATTTTTACGCACGTTTGGTTCGGATTATTTTGTCAAGATTACAGATAATTCTATTAGTATTGTTGCGTTTAGTTCATCCGATCTGTAATCTGTTTGGTAATGTAACATTACTACTGACAGTGCAAAATTATTTCAAAAATATTATCTAGGAGGTGTGGGTATCTTCGATTACCGATGGCGGATAATCTTGTATATTATGTAAAATTATTTTTTTTACCCTTCAACCTTCTCCCACATTCTATCAACATAATAACGTAATATGATATTTGATAACGTAATATAATTTTTATTTATTTATTTATTTATTTATGGTTTAAATTAATTTTTTGTTTTATAATTTTATTTTTTTATATTTAGTTATTTTATTTTTATTTTTTATTAATAGAATTAATTTAATAAGTACGAATTATATTTTGTTATGATTTAGTAGACAAAAAAAAATATATATATATATATGATCATAAAGTTTACTTTGAAAATTACTGAATTTTATAAACTGAACCAGACATAGTAATATACTGTAATCTAACATTACATTATCGTATTAAACCAAATGCGGTAATACAATATTAGCAGTAATTCGATTCAAAAATTTCAGATATTTAGTTATGTCGATATAATTTATAATACTACATAACTTGAATCAAACGAACCCTTAGTGACTAAATTTATCAAAAATTTTAGTTAATTTGATATTCTTTAGTAAAAATAGAGCTGTTAATATGTGGCCTGAAGTATTTTTTCTAATTTTTTTTTAAAAAAATTAATTCAGTAGATGTGATATCTAATAAATTTATGTGTTTTTTTTTTTTAAGAAAGTTGAAAATCAAGAAGAAGGAATTAATATCTAATTCATTAGAAATAAAAAAGTGAAAAAAAAAAAAAATCACATTTATTAGGCCTTTTAAATGTCATAGAACATACTGTAATGAAATTACAGTATTTGGAGGGCTGTAAATTGCAAAAATGTTATAGATTAGTTCTGCTTACAACTCAATCATTTGCTAATAAAATTTAAGAATTGTTCTCAAAACTAAAGTTGATTAGAGAGTTTGAAATTTTAAATTTTCTTTTAAAAAATCATCATGAAGAATATTACAAACTTGTCATATATTGTTGCAGGGCCTCCAGCCCAACTAGCATTCAAATTCTGAAAATAAGTTGGGCTGTTCCGGAAGCATTCCATATTTTATTTTTAGGATTAATTTCATACAACTCACTGTAAACATAACGAATATTAAATATATCCCTACAAAGTTTAACTTTTTATATTTATTTTTTAAAAAATTTTAAATTGTTCATATATGTTCCTCTACTTTGTTACCGTTAGTTTATTATTTATTTTTTAACCGAATGTAAGTGAAATATCAATTTTATCCTTACAAATATGTCCTTTCAAAAAATTTAACTATTAAAAAATAGGGGCAATTTCCTACCTACCCCTAAAAATTTCCCTGTTTTTAGATTTACCTCTCTTAGAAGGCTAATATTAAAACTACCCTTCTTACGTTCCAACTTCTTTCCAAAATATCCCTGAAGTTAAACTCTGTTAATGTACCGTTTGGAACTGTCGTTATCTGTGTGTAATTACTATTTTGCCCTTTCAAATATACCCTAAACCCTAAAACCCTAAACCCCTAAACCCTAAAACCCTAAACCCTAAACCCTAAACCCTAAAACCCTAAACCCTAAACCCTAAAACCCTAAAAAATCCTAAACCCTAAACCCTAAACCCTAGAACCCTAAAAAACCCTAAATCCTAAACCCTAAAACCCTAAATCCTAAACCCTAAAACCCTAAAAAATCCTAAACCCTAAACCCTAAATCCTAAACCTGGGCAAAATAGCTATATCTGATAGTTTTCAACTCTGATTATTATTTAACTCTAGTTTAACCCTAGTTAACTTAACAAAGGGAAACGGTAGGGGTATTTTTAATAACGGTGGAACGTATGAAGGGTATATTGGAAAGAAAAAAATAAGAGGGGTAAATAAGATATTTTTTCATATTTCAGGGGTACACAGGCAATTATCCCTAAAAAATATATCTATGTTTACATATATTATATGAAAGGATAAAAAATAAATTTATCTCACTAACTAACTAAGATTAAGTATTTAATCTTTGATTAATTATATTTTTTAAATGGACATTGCGGGTAGAAATATATATGAAAAACTTAAAATTTTTGAAAGAATAAATATAAAATATTGACCTTTGTAAAAATATATTTGTTATTCAATATATTTATGAGGAGCTGTATCAAATTAATCTTTATTTTTTACTTACATACGACTCTGGCGCACTATTGCATTCAAAATTGAATACTCCTTTTCAATCACTAATCACTTTTTTCATTTACATTGTGATTCCTGATCTTTAGCACCGCTCATGTCAGCATTTACTATTCTTTTTCATTTAGTGACGATGAATTATTCAGATTGATTTTTTAAATTTATTTAATTAGTACGTTTTTGCTAGTACTTTTTTATTCTTATTATTTTCGCTTGTAACTTTTGAACAAAATGTTTCTATCTCAATCAACCTCTTGAATTTTTTATTAATATGAGGTCGGTTTGACGGGAAAAAACATAAATTTTTAGAATGATTTTTAATTTGAAAACAAAAAAGAAAAAATCAATGTACTTTATGCATTCCATCTGTAAATAGTGTGAAAAATACTATCACAGCAGTAACAAATTGGTGAATGAAAGTTCCAACCTGTTTTTTTTTTTCCCTTTTTAATTATATTTGTAGAAAATATCAACAACTAAGTTACTAAACTAAAATACTAAACAAAATGTAAAGGAAATATCAATTTTGTCCTTACAAATATGTCCTTTCAAAAATTTGAACTATTAGAAAATATATCCATGTTTAAATATATTATATGAAAGGATAAAAAAATAAATTTATCTCGCTAACTAACTAAAATTAAGTATTTAACATTTGATTAACTATATTTTTTTAAATGGACATTGCCGGTAGGAATACATATATGAACAAGTTAGAACTTTTGGTAGAAATATATTTGTTATTCAATATATTTATAAGGAGCTGTATCAAGCTAATCCTTATTTTTTACTTACATACGACTCTGGCGCATTATTGCATTCAAAATTGAATACTCTTTTTCAATCACTAATCATTTTTTTTATTTATATTGTGATTCCTGATCTTTAGCACCGCTCATGTCAGCATTTACTATTCTTTTCCATTCAGTGACGATGAGTTATTCAGATTGATTTTTCAAATATATTTAGCTAGTACATTTTTGCTAGTACTTTTTTTTTCTTATTATTTTTGCTTGTAACTTCTGAATAAAATGTTTCTATCTCAATCAACCTTTTGAATTTTCGATTATATGAGGTCGGTTTGACGCGAAAAAGCGTAAAATTTTAGAATGATTATTAATTTGAAAAAAAAAAAAAAAATCAATGTACTTTATGCATTCCATCTGTAAATAGTGTGAAAAATACTATCACAGCAGTAACAAGTTGGTGAATGAAAGTTTGAACCTGTTTTTTTTTCCCTTTTTAATTATATTTGTAGAAAATATCAACAACTAAGTTACTAAACTAAAATACTATATACAGTACAATGTCATCATCTGTGAATGACATTAATATAATATTAACTTTTTTGTCCTTTTTATTGAAAAATAAAGGTTAGTAGTTTTCATAATTTTCCATATCACATTTGTTAACCCTTCAGGTGTGACTTATGAGAATTGTAGATTTAATCTATTAGAATATGATATAAAAAAAAATTAATTTATTGAAATTTGAAACTAGGGTTTCAACTGTAAAGACTTTTAATTAGATCACCTTTTCTTTTTTTTATATATATATATTTTTTTTCTAACATGATTCTAGAACAAATTCTTAGCTCTATTTATTTTAAGAAGACTAAATTACATAAAAATTTTCTATCAATATTTTTTTTTTATTTTTTCTTTCTAATTTTTACAAATTTATATTTTATCTCTTCAAAAATTAAGAAATATTTATTTTGACCTCTGTCATCAGTGTTCCGTCGAAATTCCGTCTATATTCTATATTATATAATTTTATTATACTCAAAATACCTCTAGATCCACTTCTTTTTGGATTGTCCTTCCTCGTCGCATTGCTCGCTCGCAGGCCAGCTCTCTCCGCACCTCCTCTCTTCCTACGGTGCCGCCCGTTGCTCTTCTACTCGTTCCTCGCCTCCTCTCCTTTTTCCATCACGTCCTCTGCTATGGCAACGGTTCCTCTTAGCTCGACAAGGGTCGCCTCCTTCGTTCTTCTCTATTTTGTCTCTTTCAAGGTCTCTGTCGACGACACCCTCACGTGAGACATCAACTCCAAGATTGACGGCAGCGTCACTGCATTGTCCGTTGATAAGAAGAAAAGAACAGAGAGGATGAAAAAGAGTGAGGAGAAAAACAAGATAAGACAATTTGGCCATTTGATTTTCACACTTAACATCATAATCCTCTCTATGAATATTTTTAAATTTTTGAGAAAGTAAAATATAAATTTTTAAACGTTGGGAGGAAAAATAAAAAAGATGATATTGACAGAAAATTTTTCTGTAATTTAGCCCTTTAAGAAATCGTTATTTTGATTTCTATATCTATCATTTAATGACATATTTTCTATCTATTGACTTTTCTATTGTCTCTCCTGTTAATACACTTGGTTAATTTACTTTATCTCTATATATATATACATATTGTGCATGAAAATAAAGATGTTAATGCTAATGTACTACTTGTTTGTAGTTACTTCAATCTTTTGGTAACATGAATTCAACGATTTTACAAATTAACAAAAATTTAGAGTTAACATTGATATCGTATTGCATTACTGACCGTATCTAGCGCAATTAGCTAAAAAAAATACTCGAGGTTCAAAGTATGAAATTTAATTAGTTGATTTATTTTTATATCTGAGTTGAGTTCAGTTATGAAAAAAATGGATGAACTAGAATATTAATACTGTATTTATCTAAAAAAAATTAAGTCATAGAAAATAAGTAAGAAATTTAGAAATAATATTTAATATACCTTTCAAAACTACAAAGATATCTAATATATCTCTTATATATTAACCAAAATAAACTTATTGAATTTTAAAAATTCCTTCAATTTTTTTCAAACCTATAGAGTATACTAATAGAATTTGAGATTTAGAAGGATATTATGGCAATTTCAAAATAAATTTAAAAAATTTTCAATAATAATAAAAATACAAATGAGCAAAAATTTATTTATTTAGTAAAACTGGTCTACCAAGTGATTAAGTCAATTTACTATTAACTGCTGAGAGTGGATAATGTTGACATTATTCTCCAAAGCATGAAAGGTGATAGAGTGAGCACGTAGATCATATCAACTTTGTGTGGCCATAACTCCAGCTATGATTAATTGACAGTAAAAGAAATTTCCTAAAACAATGAATGAGAGATCAAAGAGATCTAAAGAGAAGGGCAAATAATAATAATAAGGCTAAATTACAGAAAACCCTCTTGTCATATCCCGCTTTTCCACTTTACCCCTCTGTCATTTAAAAGTCGACAACCTGTCCCCTCGTAATTACCGAATTGTGCAATAACCTCCCCGCCGTCAGTTGACCGTCAGTTTTTTTGAAAATATATTTTCATATACCCAAAATACCTTTGGGAAATATTCTCTAAAAAAAAAAAAAAAAAAAAAAAAAACTTCGAAAAAAAAAAAGAAGGGTATTTTCGTCAATTTATCATTTCTGTCAACGTCGTTGCCCCCTAAAGACATTTCTGAAATTACGAGGAGACAGATTGTCGACTTTTAAATGACAGGAGGTAAAGTGAAAAAACGGGATATTAGAGAGGGATTTTCTGTAATTTAGCCTAATAATAATAATAATATTAAAATAACTTTAATATTAAACTGTGAGTGAGATCAAGAGAGAGATTTAGAGCGAGAGAACTATTATCATGCACTGGATATATGATCTGTGCGTTACAAATGACGACCTACTCGAATAATTATACTATTTTTTGATGGCCAAATCGACACAATGTTTATGAACACTTTCAAAGTACAGTGGCTAATTATAAAAACTCTCAGCAAAAAGTCGATAATCATGATCGAAATCAATAACGTGACGTATAGATGCTGAGAACCGTAATCACTGGATTGGCCAAAATAATATATATATATATATATATATATATATATATATATATATATATATATATATATATATATATATATATATATATATATATATATATATATATATATATATATATATAGAGGATTGCTACATGTACAACCTAAAGGGGTGTACATCCTACATCTCCACCCCTTTAATGGTGGCGATGTTTTTTACAGGTCACATCAAATGACTCCTCATCACACCCCCATAGTCGAGTAATAATAGATCTTACTTTACATGTCAAGAACCAGTTTATTATTGTGCAAATAGTAATACAGATGTTAGGAATAGTAAAATAATATACCTAATTAACAGTAACAATCCCTTTGAATGAAGGAAAAAAAAAAAAAGTTAAAAAGAAAAAATTTCTCTCTTATTTACAATGGAACCTGGGAAGTGGGAGAACAAAATTGATATATATGTAGGCATGTAGCGCAAAGAGAAAATCTGAAGATTGATAATCTTTTTCTTTCCAAACGTGTGTAGAGATTTATTTATTTATTTATTTATTTATTTATTTTTTTTTCTTCTGTCCATTTATCGAGAGAAAAAGTCTTTTTTTTTTATTTCCTTTTATTATCTGAAGGTTGATTTGATAAAAAATTATCTTAGAAAATATTTGATAGCGGGATATATATATTTGAAAGGTTCATAAAATTAACAAGCGAAATAAGAGATGTAGATAATTATTTTAATCTATTAGACAGTGTTTCGTTGAGAAATAAAGAAAGAATAATTTATTTTTATCTCGTTATTCCTGCCAAATAATATAGTTTTTGACTGAAATATTTTATTCTGATCAAATCTTATTATTTTCAGTTATCTCGGTATAACTTTGAATAAACTATTCCACCAAATGATGGAATAATGCTATTTAAAAAATTAATTCTAAACTTGATTAAAATTGTAAATTATGCGGACATAATTTATTATATATTATAATGCATTATTTTTTTTATAAAATTAGTATTAATTATATATACTAATACTTATTATTTTTATTTAAATATTATAATAAATTATACTTAAATATTATAAGGGATTATTTTTTTTAAATTTAAGTTTTAGTAGAAGTTGAAAAAAAATTATTTTTATAAAAATATTTCTATTAAATTAGAATTTATAATAAATTATTTTTACAATAAATTATTTTTATAATAAATTATATTTTATATTAAATTTAACCATCATTTTCTTTTTCACTATTCACTACTATTCTATAAAATTAATCAAGGCAATTTCAATTAAATCTGAAAATAAAAACATTACAAATCAAACACAATCTTATTTTTATATTTCTGACTATTTCATAATATTAAGCTATTTCAGGAATAAAAAAATTTATATCAATATTAATTTCTTATTCTGGAACCAAACGAGACGTCTAGAGTATAATGCAAAATTTTAATCCCTTAATAAATGTTAAATGTAGGTATTTAGAATTGGCTTTGATGCTATTTGCGGGCCCATTATTGTTCGGAAAAAGAATAGTAAAATGGTATTCTCTAAGGCTCCGTTTGGTTCGGGGATAAATTTAAGAGGTATAAATTTTTTTATACCTGGGATAGCTTACTATTCCGGAATAATGAAGTATAAAAATTAAATTGCGTTTGGTTGAAAAGTTAGTATTCTCTGGAATAGTTAAAATTGTGTTTGATTAAAATTATGGAATAGTAGAGGATAGTGGAAAAAGAAGATAGAATTTTTATAAAAATACCAACTTTGCCCTTAGCTTTTTTTATAGAAAAATTAATTTAATTATTATATTAAATTTGAAGCAATTTAATTATAAATAATAAATTATATCTTACGTTAAAAAAAATAATATTTTTTATTTTATATTATATTTTAAGAATATAAATAATAAATTATATTTTATATTATATTTTATATTATATTTTTTATATTTTATATTATAATTTATATTATATTTTATATTATAATTTATATTTTATACTATAATTTATATTTTATATTATAATTTATATTTATATTATAATTTATATTATAAATTATATTTTATATTATAATTTATATTTTATAATTTATATTTTATATTTTATATTATATTTTATATTATAATTTAATTATAAATAATAAATTATAACTTTGTCATTCACTGTCCCCAGGGATAAAACCCTATTCCATGGGGGGAGAGGAATAAGGCTTAACGGGTTATCCCAGGATAACCCGTTAAGCCAGAGATAAAAAAAAAAATTATCCCATGTCATTTTGTAACACTGTTTGGCAGGAATTGAGGGATAAAGGGGTTATTCCTCCTTTATTCCCCAACCAAACATTGCCTTAGGCCTCTTTTGACAACCGGTATAAATGGGGATAAGGGGGTTATCCCCCCTTTATACCCAAACAGCATTTAAGTGTGGGGGAACAGCTGTTCCCCCCATACCAGGTTATTCCGGTATAAGAATAGAACAGCTGTTCCACCTCACAGAGCTGTTCCACCTGTTGCTTATTTTATTTTTGTTTTAAATTATAAGATATCTAAATTTATAAAATTTTAAATTTTTTTATTTTATTTTATAAATTTTAATTCTCTCTATTATTCTTATTCCTCTTTAACTTACTAAATATAATTTTTCTTATTCCGGTACAACATTTATACTCAACCAAACACAAAATTACTATAATTCTTGCTTATACCTGAACTTATACCTATCACCGAAATAACCAATTTTCGTTTATATCCGAACCAAACGCAGCCTTAACTAACTATATGTTGCTTTTTAAGCTTCAGTAAGAACTCAAACAAGTGGCTTCGATGGAGGAAATTAATGTCCCAAAACCTAAAATCTATAGACAATTGCATTTCAAATCTCAACCGTTAACTTGGGACTGAGATTGATAATTACTTAGTCATTTTGATGAAACGACCTACAAGATATAAAAAATACAGCATATATATGGTGGAGGCGTGTAGTACGTGTACATGGAAATGCATGCGTTGGCTCCAATATTAATGTACGATCAAGATGGTCACAATCGAGGAGAATGGTCCATCTACGATTGCTTGAATTTTGCATCCTTTAAGTACGTACAATTTTCTTGAATTTGTTCACGTTTTTGTGTTAAAATTGGATGTCAATTGTCAACACATGCATGTGATCATATATATATATATATATATATATATATATATATATATATATATATATATATATATATATCACTCAAAAGACCAATAACATAAAAAGTAGATTTAAAAATATATTTAATATTTTTTTTAATCTATTAACTGATCTCTATCCAAAGAAAGCATCACCTAAAGTTGACATTTTGTAAATTCAACGATCATCTTTTTTTCTTTTTTTTTACACTATCCTTTGCTTTACTGTTTGATAATAATAATATTAACCAAACATATATAATTAACTTCATCTATTTAAAAAAATAGCATCTTTGTAAATTAAACATAATTTAATTTACTTTTATTTTTGAGATTTTAGAATAACAAACTATTAATTTTAGGCATAAAAAAAATCATACCATTTAAATTTATATCCAAACCAAATAAGACATAAAAGAACATTATATACAAAACAACAAAAGGAATGGAGAGAGAGAGAGAGAGAGAGAGAGAGAGAGAGAGAGAGAGAGAGAGAGAGAGAGAGAGAGAGAGAGAGAGAGAGAGAGAGAGAGAGGAAAAGTTCCAATGAACAAAATTAATTAAATTAAAATTAAAAAGTTTCCAATATTGCTCTCTACAAAATATTAAATATTTGATCCTCAAATGATAAGATGCGTATTCCTGCGTGAGAAGTCAAATTAATTTGTTCAAGAAGGTGACATGGTACAAATATAAATTAATTGAAATTTGCAAGGCTAATTAAGTGGGTTTTCCCTCCAAAGTAGATAAATTATAGTGGGGAGGTGTTAACTAGCCCTATATTCATCTTCTCCCTCCTTAATTTGATACTTTAATTAATTCCTTTCATTGCTTTGCTTTCTCGTTATTGTTTTCAAAGCAATTTTGAATAATAGATTTGTCCGAGTGTAAAGCGAAAAAGAATAGTGGGATTGTCGATTTGTGAACTGATAAACTCGTATCAATTCTCTCAAAATAAATAAATAAATAAATAAACTCGTATCAAATATATATGATTGTTGAATCAGGTGAGTTAGGGCTTGTTTGTTTCTCTAGGGTTGGAAAATAAGGTTGGAGAAGGACGGAAGCTGCTATGAAACGTACACCCGATCTCTACTTAGATGTGACAGAAAGGCAATTAAGTTGTGTTTTCAAGCCGTACATAAAATCGGGGCCAGTAATTACGAACCGTATATTTTCTATCGCTCTAGATATATAATTTCCGACTTCGGCATTCTCCTCTAAAAGTCCGCACTCAAGATTTGACAAAGTGAGGAATTTCCAAGTCGGAGATATGGCGAAACAAACACGAATTTAGTTCAGCTCTCTCCAATTTTGATGTGAAAAATGCTACTTGAGTACATAAGTGTTCCCTTCAAGGGATCAACATTAATTCTGTTCTATGACAAGAGATGAAGTTGGGCAGAGAATCACGTTCAAAATAGTGGAAGGCCAAATTGGATCGAGTCATGTTCGTAATGACGGAAGATCGGATTGAACCGAAACATATTCGAAGTAGCGTGAGGCTAATTAGGCCGAATCATAATCGAAATTCATGGACAATATATCCGTAAACTTTAAATAAATTAATTATATATTTTTATTAGCTCGAATTTTTAGAATTAATAATTAATGTTAATAATCTGACAATAAAATCATCTTAAAATACTAAAAATATATTAATTAATTGATTAACCGTTTAATTTTACTTTTTTATAGTGTTGTATCTTTTCAATATTTGAATCTCATTTCAAACAACATGGCAGCTTAGGCTGGAATTGCCCAAAAGACGAACACAATTAAAAACACGTGAGAATTAAAATTTGGAAAATTATAAATTTAAAAACATGTAAGAAAAAAAAAAAAGGTTATTGATTAAAGTTACTTTTTGACTCGATTTTTGATGACACTTCATAGCAACTAGAAAGGACGGTTGATTGAAAGAAAGATTGAAAAGTTGTACAAACTAGACAAGTGAAAAGCTCATCAAACGTAGTTTTCAGTTTTCAAGGGTACGAACTCAATTAGGTGTATGTTTTGAACTGATATTAACTAACTTGATTTTCCATTCAAACTTAATATAGACACTATCTCCATCTAGGTACAGTTACAGATACAGATATAGATACAGATTCAACTATAAATACGAATGCAGATATTACATGACGAACCAATTTAATTTTCCTTTTTTCTTTGGGCCTATACTAAGCATCAAATAGCCACAAAAAATGTATGTCATGCAATTTTGTGCATTATATAGTACTCTAATATATAAGTAAGCTTCTAGAAATTATATATTTTATTAATAAGATAATAAGTTAAGTTTTCACCATAGCAAAATGGTACAATGAGCCCTTCGACTCTAAAGGATAAATTATTATATATTAAAATTAAATGCACTTATTTAAATAATTCTATTTGACTAGTTATTTTAATAAAATTAGGTTATAACGATATTTTTAAGTGTTTCTAAAATCTGAAAAAAAATATCGTTTATAAAAATACCGACACTTATAATTAGTGTCGCTATGTGTGTAGTCGCTAAGATGTATAGCGATACATTATTATAATGTGTTCCAAAAATATATTTCTATAACTTAATTTTGAATATAGATGAAATATAAATAAAATATTTATACAAAAATATTATAAAAATATAACTCTATAATTAAATTTTAGGGGCAATTTCCTACATACCCCTAAAAATTTTTCTGTTTCCAGATTTACCCCTCTTAGAAGGCTAATATTAAAACTACCCTTCTTACGTTCCAACTTCATTCCAAAATACCCCTGAAATTAAACTCGGTTAGTGTACCGTTTGGAACTGCCGTTATCTGTGTGTAATTACTATTTTGTCCTTTCAAATATACCCTAAACCCTAAATCCCTAAACCCTAAACCCTAAAACCCTAAATCCTAAAACCCTAAAAAACTCTAAACCCTAAACCCTAAACCCTAAACCCTAAAACCCTAAACCCTAAACCCTAGAACCCTAAAAAATCCTAAACCCTAAAACCCTAAACCTAAAAAATTCTAAACCCTAAACCCTAAATCCTAAACCCGGACAAAATAGGTATATTTGATAGTTTTCAACTCCGATTATTATTTAACTCTAGTTTAATCCTAGTTAACTTAACAAAGGGAAACGGTAGGGATATTTTTAATAACGGTGGAACGTATGAAGGGTATATTGGAAAGAAAAAAATAAGAGGGATAAATCAGATATTTCTTCGTATTTCAGGGGTACACAGGCAATTATCCCTAAATTTTATTATAGTAAATATATATATATTTTTGAAAGTATAAACTATGCGGAACAAGTCATAGCATGAATAAGAGCCTAAAGTTAAGTAAGACAACCTTAGCTTTTAAGGAGCAAACACAGTAAAAACATTAATTTCCTGATCTTTTTTTAACTCGTGGGGATCTCTAACCTTTCATGATCACTAAAAGACTTTAAATATGTACCCCTTGACATGAGTTTTAAAATATTATTAATGTACTGACAGTACTATCTCAAATCGTGCATATGAACCAACGACTACTTCATCATATATCCTCGGTTAGAGCCAGCAGGAAGGGAGCCATGTTATTCTTTATAGTAATTTTTTTTTTTTTTTTTTTTTTTGAGGTTTCAATTGTCTAGGTTAATTTATTTTCTAAATAAATAAAACAGTAACATATTATTTTTTTCTCAAAAAAAAAATACTAGATATAAAATATTAAACATATCATTCTCTACTAGTTTAAATTATTAAAATAATTAGTTGTTGCACATAATGCCAGAGCAAAATATTTTGGATTTGAATTTTTAACTTTTAATCTCATTTAATTTTCTCTTATTTTATCTGAACTCATATTTTGGGCTTAATAAAAAAGTCTCAAGATAGATGTTAAGGGGAATATTATGTGTAAAGTATCAAAATATTATTCTTTAGCAACTTAAGCTTTTAAAGTATTGAAAAAATTTATCTTTTCAAATTAATTTTTTTTAAATAATTTAAACTAAATTTAAATTTGAAATACTATAAATCAAAGTTTAGATAAAGTCTGTGAATGTCGAGGCGTGCATGAGCACTGTTCTAGAAGCAAGATTGTCCCTCTACGTGCGAGGCTCCGGCAATCACCCCTAGCGATGCAACGATCACTGTCCACCCCGTCGGCAACGACTCCGAGATGGTGCGTAGCGAATCCAACGTCTTTCAGAGATCCAGCAAAAATAGAAGCTCAAAGAGAAAAATATAAATCACAGTATATTGTAGCTATGTAAATTAAGAGAATAGAATTGTAGCTTCTGCTTAACCAAGCTCTCTTACTCTCTATATAAAGAGTCCAAAGTGAGAGAGCACATTAACTCACCAGGGGACAAAGTCTCTTTTGGGCAGCCCACAAGTTCCTTTCCAAGGAAGGCTCTTGGGTAGCCCAAAATGCCACTTCCCAAGATTGACTAAAAAAAATATCCAAAGACCAAAACACAAGTTTAAAATCACCAAATTCAAATAAAATCCAACATAAAGCAATTGATTGTTTGAGAAAAAGTGTCAAATGTAAAACAACAAAAATATTAAAACTATTTCTACGTCAATTTTCTATTATTAAGTAATAGGGTATCAAACCTAATCCTAAGCACCATCTGTTGCAAGAGGTTCCGAATTCAAGAATCACATGCACCATTTTATTATTTTATTTTCTCTTTCAATATTATTTCTTTAATTAGTCAATATATGTACATGACATGATTCACCTACGATATATTCGCCATGCACGTAAGTTGGATAACGGAAAAACACTGTTATCGGAAAAGTTAAAATTTTAAAGTAATCAAATGTACTTTCACTATGAGAAGCATTTAAGATGACTTCTGAGGGTTGCCCTAGCTAGCAGCATTCTTCTGATGATACAGTTGAATGCATATGCATATTGACTTATGGAAGTCTGCCTAATCCAATCAGAATTTGGGTTTGGTGCAGCCACCTAGAGAGACTAAACCTTTGGAGGGAGAAAGAAGGAAGGGAAAGAAAAGTAAGGAAGAAAAAAAAGAGGGCATGCATATCATGCATGCCTTGCACTGCACCACCATTGATTGAGATCTACACCCACCAATCATTCCATTTCCTTATGAAAGAAGGGGAGGCAATGTGCACTTAAGGATAGAGACACCACCCACCCCAAAACTCCCTTCAATTATCTGTGTGCTTTGATGAGTGCAACTTATGGTATGTGTAGCTCACAAGTTATCTCGAATACAATTGATTAATCAGTATTTTTGTATAGTAATAGCTTAGTTAGTAATTTAATTTTTTTACGTTTTATGTACAATTCTTTTGTAGCTCTAGTTCTCGATATCTAGAAATTTATTGTATGTACTCAGCAAATTAAAACCTATAATTTTACAATCAATAAAAAGGAAAATTCGATGATGGTGCCTATGGGATAAAAATTTATAGAATTAGTATAATAGTGGTCCCTTACGAGTATATTTAGTTCAAAGGATAAAGAGAGAATAGGGGGGAATAAAAGATTTATTTTTTTTATTCTTTCAAACGATATTAGAAATTATTATTCTCCTCTTAACGAGTTATTCCAGAATAACCTGTTAAGAGGGGAGAACAGTAATTCCACACATTTGGTGAAATAAAATTATTTTCTATCTTATTCCTCTACTAATTAAGTTATAAATAATTATAAAATATAATTAATTAATGCAATTGATTTTTTTAATAATTAACTGAATAATCATTTCATTTATTAAATTAATAAATATTTAAATAATAATTAATTTATTATTCATAATTAATTATCTAATTACATAATTAACTCTTAGATATGCTTATTCAATAATTAACTAATAGTTATATTATTTAAATTTTTAATATTTTAATTTATCTAATTAATGTATTAATTAAAAATATAAATAATTAAATAATTAATTAATATTAATTATTTAATTATTTATATAATTATTCACTAATTAACGTCATTCTTCATTGTCTCATATAGTATTTTTAATTAATTAATTTATTAACTTGTTAAAATATTATTTTATTAATATCTAAATATTTATTATTTACATAAATAATTTTTGTTTTCAATTATAATTACTTTGTCTAATTTCTGTCTATTTTAGAAATTATACTTATTTCAGGAATAAACAAGAATAATTTGTTCTCAAACAAAACTGTAACAACTCGGCCTAAACCACAGCCCAAAATATTTAACCTCGATTATTATTACTAATATTCATGTCTCTTATATACTCCATCACAATTTTATTTTCATATGATGTGAGAGTATTGGGGTGTCATAGACTCCATGTCTCTTATATACCCAATTACAATTTCATTCTCATCCGATGTGGGACTATTGAGATATCACAGACTCCTTCCGTTTAGGCCTGACGTCCTCGTGAGCCCAAACACACGCACAGCCCAAGATTACCGGGCGATGTGAGATTTGTCTCACTAGCCCTGTCATCTAGATTCAGGTTCAGCCGAGACTTATCACATACTTCCGGCTAGTGCTTGGCTCTGATACAAAATGTAACGACCCATTCACTAGCAATAATAACTCGTTAGACCCAAACCACAACCGAAAATACTTAAGCCTAGTTATTATTATTACTAGTGTCCATGTCTCTTTTATATCTAATCACAATCCCATTTCATCTGATGTGGGACTATTGGGGTGTCACAAACTCCCCCGTTTAGGCCTGACGTCCTCGTTAATCCAAACACACACATCCCAAGATCACCAGGCGATATGAGACTTGTCTCGCTAGCTCTGTCATCTAGACTCAGGCTCAGCCGAGACTCGTCACATACTTTCAGCTGGTGATTGGCTCTGATACCAAATGTAATGACTCGACCTACTGGCAATAATAATTCGTAAGGCCCAAACCACAACCCAAAATACTTAAGCCCAGTTATTATTACTAGTGTCCATGTCTCTTATATATCCAATCACAATCCCATTTCCATCCGTGTAGGACTATTGGGATGTCACAGACTCCCCCCCGTTTAGGCCTAACGTCCTCGTCAACCCAAACACACGTACAACCCAAGATCACTAGGCAATGTGAACTTGTCTCGCTAGCCCTGTCATCTAAATCTAGGCTCAGCCGAGACTCGTCACACACTTCCGGGTGGTGCTTGGCTCTGATACCAAATGTAACGACATGGCCCACTAACAATAATAACTCGTTGGCCCCAAATCACAACCCAAAATGCTTAAGTCTAGTTATTAATACTGGCGTGTATGATCTCATATATTAAATCAGAATCTCATGCAATCCAATCCGATGTGAGACTATTGGGATATTACACAAACATTACCCTAGGGTTTGGTGGGAGAGAGAGAGAGATAGTTGAGCTGGAATGTGAGATAGCAAACGAGCTCCGTTGCCACCCATTTATTTTTTATGATGGAACTTCCAAATCGACGATCGGTACCGTTGAATGACTTGATGCTATCGATAGCATAGTAGACTATATATATATATATATATATATATATATATATATATATATATATATATATATATATATATATATATATATATATATATATATAGCTAGGCTTCTATGCTTTCGAAAGTATGGAGTCTTCCGTACTTGTAAGTTGTTTTCGATGATGGGACATTCTATTCGACGATCAGCTCCGTTAGACATGATCTACAATGTTGGAACTATCTAGAAACCAAATTTCATAATTTTTTGACTTTATTTGCATAATAAACGAGTAACCTCAAAATGATCGGCTGAAAATAAAAATCCCATAAAAAATAGTAATAAAATACTCAAATTTTAAATCGGAAGTATTGATCTTACTCTTGATGTTAAGTAGAATTTTCTATTAAAGTTTCACCTATTTTGGATTGTTCTATACCGTTGAATTTACAAACGTGCCACATCGGCCGTTAAAATAGTCATTTTTTAGACTCTTTGATCGCTTGATAAATGATGTCGAAAAATTATGAAATTTAGTTTCTAAATAATTCTAATAGCGTAGATCATGTCTACCAGAGTCGATCGTCGAATCAAATATTCCATCATCGAAAACAACTTACAAGCACGAAGGTTCCCGTACTTTCAAAAGTACATGAGACTTACTCATATATATATATATATATATATATATATATATATATATATATATATATATATAGAGAGAGAGAGAGAGAGAGAGAGCAGGCTTATGTGCTTTCAGAAGCACGAAAGCATCCATGCTCCTAAATTGTTTTCAATGTTGGGACTTCCGAATGGATAATCGGCTTTGTTAAACTTGATTTATAATATTTAAAAGGCCTTGAAAATAAATTTCATAATTTTTTTATATCATTTGCCTTATGATCAAAAGAGCTCAAAATTAGTAATTTTAATGGTTGTGGTCAGCCGTTTACAAGTTTAACAGTATAAAAATATCCAAATCACATAAAACTTTAATAGAAAATTCTTTATACTATATAAAATAATATCAATATTTTTGATCTAAAATTTTAGTATCATATACATTTTATGAGATTTTTATTTTCGACTGTTGATTTTGAGCCCTTTCGATTACTAGGTAAATGATATTGAAAAATCGCAAAATTTATTTTCTAGATATTTCAAATATTCTAGATCAAGTTTAAAGGAACTGATCGTCCATTCGAAAGTCCCAACATCAGTAACGACCCGACCCACTAGTAATAATAACTCGTTGGGTCCAAACCACAATCTAAAATGCTAAAACCCAATTATTATTATTATTAGTGTCTATGTCTCTTATATACCCAATCATAACACCATTCCCATCCGATGTGGGACTATCGGGCTATCATAGACTCCCTCCGTTTAGGCCTGACGTCATCGTTAGCCCAAACACACACACAGCCCAAAATCACCCAGCAATGTGAGACTTGTCTCGCTAGTCCTGTCATTTAGACCCAAGCCCAGCCGAGACTTTTCAGATACTTCCAGCTGGTGATTAGCTCTGATACCAAATATATCGACCGAACCGACTAATAATAATAACTCGTTGGTCCCAAACTGCAACCCAAAGTGCTTAAGCGCAATTATTATTACTAGTATACATATCTCTTTTTTACTCAATCACAACTCTTTTCCTATCCGATGTGAGACTATTGGGGCGTCATAACATTGAAAACAATTTAGGAGCACGGATACCTCTTTGCTTCTAAAAACACATAAGTTGGACTCTCTTTCTCTCTCTCTCTCTCCATATATATATATATATATATATAGAGGGAGAGAGAGAGAGAGAGTTGAGCTGGAATGCTATTAATAGCAAACGGGCTCTGTTACCATCTATTTGTTTTCGATGATAGAGCTTCCAAATTGACGATCAGTATCGTTGAATAAAATCTAGACCACGAGAAGTATTTAGAAATTAAATTTCAAATCTTTTCGACATCATTGACCTAATGATCAAAATGTTGTAAATTTGTAATTCTAATGGTATATATGAGTTTTTTTTTGCTTGTTTAACGGTGTAAAAAAATCTAAATTAATTAAATTTTGATTAAAATTTTTTTGAACGGTTTAAAATAAGAATTATACTCTCGATTTTAATTATAAGACTCCTATCATCACTTTTTAAAGATTATTTATTTTCGGCCATTTTTTTTTTTTATCCGCTTGATGGACAAGAAAAAAATATCGAAAATACTTAAAATTTAATTTTCAGATAGTTTAAATGGTTTAGATCATATTCAATGGTGTTAATCGTTGTTTTCGAAACTTCATCATAAAAAATAACTAAATTTATGGCAATAGAGTTCGTTTGTTATTGATAATGTTTCAGCCTAATTACGTGTGTGCTTTGATATCAACTCATTCAGGTCCACCCGTGCATGCATGTCATCTAATTTTGGCCAAACTTTTGATGCAGTTTATATAATTTAGGGAGTAGTTATTGACCAAAAATGATATTAACATATCATTTTGACCAAACTTTAGATGTAGTTTATATGCATTAAGGATTAGTTATTGACCAAAAATTATATTAACATATCATTTTGGCCAAACTTTTGATGTAGTTTATATACATTAGGGATTAGTTATTGACTAAAAATGATATTAACATATCAAGTAATTTAGTTTCTTCCAAAAACCAAAAAAAAAAAAAAAAAAAAAAAAAAAGAAATCCCCTCAAATTCTGAAATTTTTTTATATTTGTTTTAATACTTAATTAAGTTAAAAATTTTATTAAATTTATGAGTCCATTAGCTATTAAATAGTTAAGTAATTTAATTTTATTCACTCACTACAGAGTAGTTTAACCTATTAAATTTAATAGTATTATCAATTAATTTAATAAAAACTTTAATTTATTTGGTGTTAATATATAGAAAAATATATAAGAGCAATCATATATATCCATCCATACACCCCATTTAGGCACTGCATGATATTGTTGAAATCAAAAAAATCATCACATAACAAATGATACGGTTGATATGATCGTGTCGGTTCAACCGAATCAACAGATGACAAGTGGTGTGCAAATCGATCCCCGAGTCAATCAATTTGAATGAACTAAATTGGAATAAGAGTCGAGAAAGACACCTAACCCTAACAGAGGGTAGACATGAGTCGACCGCTAGGATAAATAAGTGATTATCGGCTTTATAAGCCAATTGAGAATAAGGATCGAAATAAAAAATCGATTGAGATTGAGGATAAGAATCGAAATAAATAATCACTGATTGAGGATAAGAATCGAAATAAATAATCGACCGTCACCATTATAGGTCTCGCCATCATCATGGATAAAGAGAAAAGAGTAGAAAATATGGCGAAAATTAATGTTGAAATACAAATTTGCATAAGAGGCAAAAAGGTTATTTTAGCCCTTAGTTAACTTTGGTTTGTTTTATTAACTTATGATTATTTAAATTTTGATAATAAAAAATTATATTAGAAAGAAGAACTTTTGGAAAGATAAATCTAATAGGGTAAGTTTTGTATACAAAAAGTCATATTCAATTATCCCATATGTATTTGTGAACCTATTTTTTATTAAATTAATTTTTTGGTTAATATAGTATTTGAGCTAATTCTGAATCCTTTTAATTTTATGTGAGCGAAAATATTAATATATATTCATGGACCTATTTCTTACTAGATTGATTTTTTTTAGGTAACGGATTCGGATCCTCTACATAGCTTTATGGAATACATATATATTTGGATCCTATATGAATAGGTCTCAAATCCAATCTATTACTATATTATTATTTTATTTTTTTAATGAAAAATATTATTTTTTCTTTTTGAATTGGGACCATTTTCTTTTCCCCCTATGAAACTTTACTTGGCATATTTTGCATGTGCTCTATTTTGTTCATATGTTCCTTATGCCAAATAGGAGGTTATAGGAACTTAGCTCAAGAAACAGGGTGGAATTAATGTTGTTATTTTCCAACTTGCTATTTATTTTTATTTATTTTTCTCTTTTTGGTCCTTCTTAATTGTTGCTTAATTTTGTAAACTTATATTATGATGAAGAAAAGCGATAGACAAGAGACAAAAAAAGAAAAAAAAAAAGAAAAAAGAGTACCAACTTAATCAATTCATAAAAAAAATATTAACGTTGATCATATTTCACCGGATTCGATTGGAATCGGAAAAAAGTGCAGGGACTAGTTTTGATATTACGTGATGCAGCTAATTTAGTGTTAGAATTTTTGAAAAATCATTATTCAATAAAGATGGGTAGAAAATTTTATTAAATTTGATAATTTTTACCATCGGTGCGAAAAAAATTTTAAACTACGTAGCTTTTTAGCTGGGTGTCTGTTAATTTAATTCAAAAAATACTTTTCGAAATCTACACATCAAGGTGCAAAACAATTTTGGCCAAATTTGATATCAAATTCAACTGTTTAGCGCTCTATTTTTATGTTTTTAGATTATTTTCAAAAAATTGGCTTTTTTTATTTTTATTTTGAGTTCGATTATTATTTTATTATTTCTAATCGATTTATTTTTTAAAATATATTATAATATATTATCTTTAATTATAGTAATATTCGAATATCCACTATATATATATATATATATATATATATATATATATATATATATATATATATATATATATATATATATATATATATATATATATATATATATATAGAAAAATGCTACTTGTACACTCCATTTGGGAGTGTACATCGCACACCCCACCCATCCAATGAGTGGTGTGTGGTGAGGGGTATATATATATATATATATATATATATATATATATATATATATATATATATATATATATATATATATATATATATATATATATATATATTATTGTCGAAAGAAATTTAATTTCTAAAAGTGAATTAAATTATCCACCAACGCATAATAATTGATGTCAAAATTGAACTTTAGACACGGTCAATTACATGCGACAAAAATCAAATCAAGTTCGTTTAGATTTAGCCAATAACTTTTAGTAAGCTTTTATCAAATTTGATAGTTTTAATTATTTTAAGCAAATAAAATAACAATAATTAATAGCTAAAAACTAAAAGTTGAAAGTTGAGGGGCTACTTCAGAATAAATATACCATAATATGTAGATGTATTATTTATTACATATGAATTAAATTACAATACTTATAAAAGTTTTATATATATATATATATATATATATATATATATATATGCTCTTCTAATTATTAAATTATTATTTTATGCACGACAATTACTATGATGTGGGGACTTGGTCAAAGATTAGTCAACATAGTTCTGATTTTTTCTTTCTATTTAATTTTTTTCTAAAAAAAAAAAAATTGTTCTAAGCTGTCAAATGAATAATGGATTTTTGGTTTGCAACTGCACATGTAAATTTTAAATTAGTTGTTTGATTTGATGGGTTTAAATTCAATTGATGCGTTTAAAGTAAGTCTTTTAATAGTTAAAAATGTAATTAAAATCATATAATTTGATTAAATAATTGACGAATTTGATGAAATCCCCCAATTATGTTGATTAGTTACTAAATATTGGAAGTTAAGATGAGGTGGCCATTTCAAAATAGCGTGTAGTCGAGGGGTTCTTGTACAATTTTACATTGTTGAAAGGAAAATATTTCTGTACACTCTAAAAAAGATGTATATTTTACATTCCATCCATCTAAAGATGAGGTGAATTTCATCGATCATTTTGAAATAACGGATAAAAAAATTCTCATCAGTGAATTGGTGGAGGTATAAGATGTACAGCCATAAATAAATGTATAAATTTAATTATGTAGCTTTGCCAACTCAACTAGTTCTCTCACAACCCTATAATTAGGTTAAGCCAACCTAGTGCTTGCTAGATCAAAAGCAATTTAGGTCGATGTTATTGTTACCGCATATGCAAGTGGCTCAGTATCGGTTTGGTTTCGCTTTCGCCTTTAAAATAAATTTTTTATTTTTAAAAAATATTAGACATGCGTTTGACGTCGAAATATAAACTTAAGAGGACACCATCGTCCCTAGTTTAAGTTCCAAAACTTTTATTCTCCAGTGTCATAATTTTAACGGCAAAATCAATCTGAATATCAAGATTATTTCTAAACTCAATTTATATTTGATTTATCTTTTAGATATTGGCTTAAAGAGATCAGCATCCTACCCTGTGGCAGAAGGTCGGGTTGAGTCGAGTCACGTTCGAAATAACGTGAGACTGAGCTAGGTCAAGTCATATTTGAAGTGACGTGAGGCTGGTTGGACCAAGTCACAATCGAGACTCGTAAATGCAGTATCTATACGCTTTAAATTATAAATTAATTATGTATTTCTAACCATTCAAATTTTTAAGACCAATGATTTACGTAAACGATTCGACATTAATTAGGTAACACAGTTAGTTTAAGTTGTCTCTTTCATTTTAAAAAGTTGTAAGTTTGAGTTCTGTTTTTTTTTTTATTTCTTTCTGTCTTTTAATAACAAAGTAAGGACCACTTTTCAATTGGAAAATGCTATGTGTACACCCCTTTCGGGGTGTACATCATACACCCCACCCATCTAAGGGTGGGGGTGTGATGATGGGTCACTCGATGTGACCCGTAAAAAATATCGATACCATTAAAATGGTGGAGGTGTATGATGTACACCCCTTAGGGGTGTACATGTAGCATTGCTCTTTTCAATTTACATCCAAAATATCTTATTTTTGAACTATAAACTCTGTATTTTAAATTTGCACAAAAGGTACTCAAATTGTTCATTATAAAAAATAATAATAATAATAATCTTATGTAGCAAAAAAAAAAAATACTATTTTTTTTCAATTAAACTATTTTTACGGTGCGTGCGCTCTAAAACTCATGAAATTAAAGAAGAAGAGGAAGAGACGACGATAAAAAAAAAAAAAAAATAATAATAATAAATGAAGAGATTTGTAAATCACCTTAGAAAGATACCAATAATTAACACCATTATTCATCATTTGTTAAGACCTTTATTTATTTATTTATTTATTTATTTATTTATTTCAGTGTATTAAGTGGGTAGTGATATTAATGGAGCCTATATTATTATTAACAAAATGATATTTTATAAAGCTATTACATACTTAACTTAATTTGACCAAATATATTGACAAAAATAGCTCTATAATTAACTACTTATAAAGTAGTATCATTTTAGCAGGAGCATTAAAGTGACATGCTTCTTTGCTAATTTTATTAGGAGCTCTAAATTGTTAGGCTTTTATTTGTAGAAAGTAATAATGCAACTATTTTGGCTAAGTTCCTGCACTTGCAAATGGAGATATTTAAAGAAGAGTTTTTGCACAAGAAAAGTTCTATTAAAAACCTTTCATGAGTATGACAAAAAAAACACAGAAATTTAGTTGTTTTTAAATATAAAATTTTAATATTCTTTTCTGTGCTTCTGTAGTGAAATGCGTTTTTCAGTGGACAAAACTGATTCCTCTCTCCAACCACGTCTCGTCGGGAAGCTCTCGATCTACTGTTATATGTTAGTTTTATATAAGCTCATCCAAATTCGTAAAATTTTTTTAAAAAAATTAATTTTAGAAGAAAAAATTATAGTTCTTAGATAGAGGCAAAACTACTACACGACTACAGAAACTTTTTTTTTCCCTTTTTAGCTTTGAGAATTGTAATGCTCCACCACTGCAATTTTTTTAACTTTTAATGGCCTATGTTAGGTTTTGATTGTAAATGAGTCAATTCAAAATTTTAAGTACCAATCAAAGTAGGCCATACCTACTCTTTGTTGTTCCGTGCTAATAAAATATTATTACGATACGATTTTTGTGCCGATGATACTGTTGATTTTTTTTTTTTTTTTTCGAATTAGTAAATATTTATATCAATAAAGAGCAAAATTTTATTTAATAAATAATTAGAATAAAGAGATGCTACCAAATATATATTTTATATTATAGTATTAGCATAAAAATATTTTTGGGATAGACAAGCATCGTGCTAATAAATACTCAGCACGAATATGTACTGCAAAATTTAAATCCTTATTAGACTTATTTATTTAACTCGTTTATCAAATACTTTATATTTGAATTTGTATTATGAATTGTAGAGAATAACTCATTTAATTAAGCGGTCGAATTTGAATTTAAAAATCTAAATTGATTTGATTTTTTAAATGGATTATTTTAAAATTGACGCACTTTTCAAAAAGGGATAATATCTAATATGCCTTTAAAGTTTTAAGAATATTTTACTTACTCCTGGAGAATCAAAAAATTATTATTATTTTCAAAAAAAATTCTATAATTTACTCGTAGGATTGAATTTTAGAAAAATATTTTGATAATTATAAAATAAGATTGGAAATTTTGAATAGTAATAAATAAAAATATATATAACTAAATCATTTTGAATGGAACACCCAGCTTTTTAAAATTTTAGTTTTGCTATCTAATATTTTAATTTATCTGATTTAAATCAGATAAATAATATTTTAATTTTAAAATTTGAATATTTTATTTATTTTTACCTCACAACTATATAAATTCATTAAAAATAAATAATTAGCTCAAATTTTTAAAGTTATTGTGCCATTGACATATTCAAATCAAACAAATTGAAAGATTAAATAATAAAATTTAAATTTTAAAAATTAAATAGTCAATTTTAAATAATATATATTTTAGATAAATTTTAGAGTCCAGCTATAATGCTATTTATTAATAGTACCAAACACTTAGTACTATTAACTTTTTAGATCTATCATTTTTGATCATTTACATATCTTAGATCATACTATTTCACTGACCATCCGCTAAACTCCAGGAGATCGCTATCTCCTAACTGTAAATTTCTTAATAGCAGTAATAACTCGATACTATTAATAATATTGTAGCCGAGTTCTAAATTATAAGTTCAGCTACTATATTTGTAAAAATACTAAGCAATTGATGCTTATAAATTTTCTACCATTACATCAATATTTTTTTTTTTTTACTAATTTTGCATATCATACTGTTCCACCAACCACGCAATAAACCTAAAAAACTCACAATTATCTTAACCTTATATTTTTTTATTTAAAAACTAAAAATTTATAATTCACGATTTTAATTTTAAAAGCACAACATGAGCTCAATTCTTAAATTATATATATGGAAAGTATTTTTTTGTATATCTCATTTGGAATATATAATTTATATAAAATTTATTTTAAAATAAAATAAATTTTATTTGTCATTTTAAAATAATCGATAAAAATTTTTTTTATCCTTAAATGAATGTGAATGTAAATCTAACACCCCAAATAAGATCTACCTTCATTTTCTTATGAGCGGTGCTACCTGTACACCCCCTTTCCTATATATATCTCCCCAAAAAAAATCAAATTACAGCTCTCTCTCTCTCTCTCTCTTTTCTTTCTCTCTCCTCCCACTCGTCGTCTTGGGTTGTGGTGGTGGGCCCCACGGCCTCCCTTCCTTTGTCTCGCTGGCCTTCAACCCCTCTCTCTCTCTCTCTCTCTCTCTCTCCTCATTCCTTGTGTTTTTTTTGTTTTTAAAATCTTTTAATGGCCTTTGTGAGAGAGAGAAAAAGAGGTTAAGAGAGAGAGAAGAGATAGAAAGAGAAAGAAGAGAGAGAGAGAGAGAGAGAGAGAGAGAGGCCCCTCGCCCTTTTGCGTCGTCCCCTCCCCGTCTCCCTCTCTCGATCGCCCTAAATCGCCCCATCGAACGCGATTCGCGATCTCGACCCCGACGATTCCCCTCTCCCCACCTCCCTAAATCCGCGACGAACCCTAATAATCCGGATAGGGGCGCCCAATTCCGACGCGGCTAGATCGAATCCCGGCGTAAAGGTGCGTTTTTCTTTTCCCGGGTTTGTGCCCCCCCCACCCTCCCCCCCCCCTTCCGATACCGATTTGTCGATCGAAAATAATTTCATCTTGGGGTTTTCCTCATTGTAGGAATTGGGGAATTGGGGTTTCTTCTTCTTCTCCTTCTTCTTCTTCTTCTTCTTCCTCCCGCCCCCTCTTTTGATTTGTAGGAGTTTGATTTCAAACGGATCTGTGGAATTAGTCCCCGATTTGACCTGATTCGGCGTGGCGGCGCGAGTTGTTTTCGAGAAGGGGAACGGCGTGTTCAATTGGTGTCGAATTAGGGGGGATAGGGTTGATGTTTGATGCTACTTTTTGGATTATTGCGTTCCATTCTATGCTGAACCACATGGGAATTGTCTATATTTTGGAAGAAACGTTGGGAAAAAGACAACTTGTCTTCATCTATTTCCCTTTTTTTAAATATTTTTTATCCGAGACAAACAAGTGGGAGAGAGTTGGATCCTTGGGCTTTATGTTTCCTGCAGCACGCTCATGTGTATAATAATATCCCCCTTGATGAATCAAAGTTTGATTTTTGGTGGTTTTTGTTTACTTTGTTCTGATACATGTGCTTTTGCTTGTCGCAGATTAGGGCGAGGGAGATTGAAGCATCAGAAATTCTTTGATTAGTGTTGTTTTCTCAAAGATTTTATAAGATGAGAATTCGGTGCTGCTTCCGATGAGATGAGGGATGTTTGGAGAATTTATGAATTTTCTGAGGGCCTGTTGTCAGCAGCAGCAGTCCGATGCCAGCGCAGGAAACGATGCCGTCGGGAAGCAGGATGGGCTCCTGTGGTATAAGGACTGCGGGCGGCACGTCAATGGGGAGTTCTCGATGGCCGTGGTCCAAGCCAACAGCTTGCTCGAGGACCAGTGCCAGATAGAGTCGGGCTCGCTGAGCTCTCTCGAGTCCGGCCCGTATGGGACCTTCATAGGGGTGTATGACGGGCATGGGGGCCCCGAGACGGCTCGGTATATCAACGATCATCTCTTCCACCATCTTAAGAGTGAGTTTCTAAGCGCGGAATGTTCACACTTAGATATGCAAGTTATAACTCACTAGCTATCATTGCTTCCGCCTTATTCGCAAGCTATAACATGTTGTTATTATGACAATTGTTTTTAATTCAGTGTCCCAGTTACTTTCTACCTATGGTCATCACTTAATAACATGATCTGTGAGAAATTAAAAACACTTCTTATGTGAAAAGCCATGCAGTGATAAATCTTGGACGGAAAAGTTTATGGTTTTGTTATGCAGCATCTGATTATCTGTACTCTCTTTTCTTTTTTCGGTTCATTAAATATATCTGATTCATTTGCTGGAAGATGATTCCAATTTGTTGTATATTCAGCCGAGTTGATTTCCTCTATCTGGAATACGCATTCAGTTTTATTTGTCTCCTAAGCTTTACTGTGCTATAGATATGAAGATAATTTCATAACTAGAAGAGACTGAAGAGAGACAAATTTTCTCCATCGTATTGATCATTCTTATCTGTAGATGGTTTTGATATAAAATAGTTGACTCACAGCGTATTCTGATGCCAATTCTCAGAGGGGTGACTGTTTGTTCGGAGCCATCCTATCTTTGAGTTAGCTGACTCTGCTTTGCTGGAAAAGTACTTGGATTATGAAGTTAATGACGGCATAATATCTTTGTTATTTTTTGTTGTTTCTCTGCTTCCCTTACTTTCAATTTTTGTAGCGTAAGGCCAGTGCCTCCTTTTTAACTTATTTACTGCTACTATTGTCCTTCTGCTGTAGTTATTGTAATTGGCATATAAAGTGACATTGTGCCTACATTTAGCAGGATTTACATCAGAACAACACTCCATGTCAGCCGATGTTGTACGGAAAGCATATCAAGCAACCGAGGAGGGCTTCTTCTCTCTCGTGACCAAACAATGGCCTATGAAACCTCAGATCGCGGCAGTTGGGGCATGCTGTCTCGTTGGTGTAATCTGTGGCGGTATGTTATATGTAGCTAATGTGGGGGACTCTCGTGTTGTTCTAGGAAGACACGTAAAAGCCACAGGAGAAGTCTTAGCCATCCAGCTGTCGGCAGAGCATAATGCGGGAATCGAGTCTGTGAGAAAAGAGTTGCGGTCGACGCACCCTGAAGATTCACAGATTGTTGTACTAAAGCATAATGTTTGGCGTGTGAAGGGCCTCATTCAGGTACGCATTGTTTCATCACAATCTTTCACGCTGATCTAGTCAACTATCTAATCATGAAAGATCTTTTCTGGATATGATTGTTCAGAATCTTCGCATTCATGCTTCTCAGCATTCATAAGCGCCTTTTTGTCCCGACTTCTGGGTTAGCTTCTCAACTCCGAAGAGTGGAAGCTTCTAGAAGTAGGCGTTTGGCTAGCAAAAACTATTGAGCTTCTGTTGTGGAGCGGAAGCTCCAATTTGAAGCTTCTGCTGCTGAGGAGATTTTGATCAAAAAGCTGTTTGTGCTTCTTCAAGTGGCTCCGCTCAGAAAATACTCTTTTTTGAAGTTCCAACCAGCCCAAAGAGGTCCTGAATTGCAGCTTTTATGTTTATATCTCAAGACGAACCAACCTCATTTTTTTCTTGAGTTGCAATTTAAGCTCCTCTTCTTTATGCTGATTGTGTGAGGCTCCAAAAATGCTCTATATTTGACATAGATACTTGAATGCATCAGTTCAATATTTTTGATAGTAGTTACTAGTTTTATCGTACGGGTTCCTTTGATGTTGATGCGCTTCTTACTGATTTAGCTATATAATACCACGTCATATCTCATTAAGCACGGGAGTACGTTGCAGATTTCTAGGTCAATTGGTGACGCATACCTGAAAAGGGCGGAATTCAACAGGGAACCCTTATATGCGAAATTCCGCCTTCGCGAACCTTTCAAAAAACCTATACTAAGTTCGGAACCATCTATTTCCGTGCAACCACTACAGCCACACGACCAATTTCTCATATTTGCATCTGATGGGCTTTGGGAGCACCTGAGCAACCAAGAGGCTGTTGACATTGTCCATAGCAATCCTCGAAATGTAAGTTTCTCATCCGGGTATTAGATCTTATTATATGCCTTGGAGGCGAATTACATAATGACTAAATTCAGTCAGAAAACGAGATTTCTAGGACCTGGTTGGATGCTAGAATAACTAATCCAGCCTATCTCTTGTTGTTTACTCAAGGGCCGTGGGATAGTTTGTTGCTCAGATGCATGTTTAAGTAATTCCTACTATTTCAAGATATTATAGATAATCTTCTAGGTGGACTTCATTATCTGGAAAAATTGTGATTATTTGGACTCTCAAATGGACTAACATCAAAGTTTGTATTATAATCATCTACAGAAACTTCGCTCCAGTACAAATTATGACTGGATAAACTTGTTTGGACATCCAAATAGGCCCTAAATCTTTTCTTAGTTTGATGCCCAGGTGCTCCTACATTGATTAACTTTAATAATATTATTGTTTGGTGCATTTTTATATTTACTTGCTACAAGCAAATATACTACCCATAATGCACCAAACACCAAAAGGAAGCACTCCAAACATTTCTGATCAAATTCTTGTGGTTGAATGGCTAAAATTCTCATACATGCATCTTGATTTTAGCAACTAACAAGCACTGAAGCACAAAAGTTAACAGAATTGTGGTAAAGTCGGAAACAATATGCAAGTTTTATCAATGATCTATTTAGTCCCTTAACTTGCATATCAATAATCTATCCATTCCCCCTGATTTCTGTGTCTGCTGTAGACTATTATAGATTTTCTTGAAGCGATATCGTGTAAATAATATGCATGAACATTCTGCTTTTACTAGACCATACTACTTCTTTGTTTGTATACTCTATACTGTAAATTATTCTTTGGCTTAATTTTGCCTTTTACCTTGCTGTCGACGGCAATTGCTAAGTGCTTAATTTACAATATAGAGTACTGAAAATTTTGAACGAGCATTGTTTATTGCACAGGAGCTTGTACTGTTGATATAATAATCATGTCTAGTTAAACCTGTGGGGGAAATTACGACTCTTCCAATTTGCCACGGTTACTTTCTTGTTTAAGATCGACGTGATTGCTCAACACTTTCTAATCATTGGTCAAGTACACTTCTTGCCTTAATTAAAAAAGAAATGAGAGCTTTCTTTTCTGTGACAAACTGTAGCATTTGATGGATCAGAACCAACTTATGCACTACAGGACGATAATAAAGTTGGACAAATATGTTCTGCAATTGGAAAGAAATTGTATATTTTAGGTGTATTGGCATACACTATCAATTTAGGCATGGATTTAGATAATCTTTTTGTCTGTATTAATAAAAACAGAACCTGAATTATTCTCCTGAATTGTTAACTAGTTTGAGGTTCCTTGTGCCGACCTCTTTCATGCAAATTTTCTCTGATTTGATAAACTAAAACATCTGAGCACACCATTTAAGTCATTGTACTCTACTACTCAGCAATAAGATATCTCTCCTTAAATGTCCATCCGATTCAGCTTGGTTTGAGATTAATCAGAGGATACAGATGTAGTTTGAAATAATGTGTCTAAAATCCATCCAAATATATGGATTGTAGAATGTTACAATATAGTGTAATGTTTAATTTGATGCTGTTTCATAAGTCTCTAATTCATTTTTTCCATTTTCTTTCTGTAGTATAGTGTTATATCGGATTATGTTTATTTTCAAAGTAAACAATTATGAATGTGGCAGATACTCGATTTGAATCCTTATTTGTATTGAGCAAATGTGATTTGCAGTAGTATTATCCGTTTAATGCCCGTATCAGTATCCGCATTCCGTATCAGAGGAAAAATATGGACATGGTATGAGTTGGCTGCTATCAGATCTGTATCGGATTTGTTTTCACCCTTACTCAAAACTTCATATGAAATAAAGATTATCACCAATTAAATGTGCCAAAAATAACCTCGCAGGGAAGTGCGCGGAGGCTCGTCAAAGCCGCACTGCAAGAGGCGGCGAAGAAGAGGGAGATGAGGTACTCCGACCTCAAGAAGATCGACCGCGGTGTCCGCAGGCATTTCCATGACGACATAACCGTCATCATAGTATTCCTCGATTCGAATCTCGTTAGTAGGGCGAGCTCATCCAGGGGACCTTCTCTCTCTTTGAGAGGGGGCGGTGTTACCGTTCCAGGGAATTCTCTCGCACCTTGCTCATGATGAAACCGACCAACGGCTCTCCTCGGCCGCTGTAAGATGTACTAAATCTTTATTTCGACGACTTTGATGATCATTCCCTCAATGATGTAAAAGGGACAGAATAGAAACTTTGTTATCTGTTTAATGTTATAGTACTGTGACATTTTTATATGAAGAGAGAGAGAGAGAGAGAAAGAGAGAGAGAATAGTTGTTCTCAGAGTTGTGTTTCTTATGTGTTGTTAGTAAATGTGCCATAACTTCCAACTTTTGAACAGCAAGAAAAGGAGCTTCAGGAAAGGACTTCTAACTCATTATTTAAGAACTTAATTTAGAAGTGCTTTGTGGATTAATGATAAATCTTTTTTAGTAATTTTTAAAGCGAAAAGCATGATGTGTTGTAATGTGATAATGATTAATAGAGTCATGGCAAAAGAGCAAATGGTGTTTCTAGCAAATTAAATTTGGCTAACTGGAAATGGCATTATGATGAATCCGTTTCACTTCATTGAGTTTCCATATTTCTTTGGCTAATGTTTGTGGAATCTTAAAAGAATATGATAAATAATTTGGCCATAGTATAAGATTTAATAAGTGTGCATTATTTTTGAAAAACTGGAGAGCCTTCCTATAATGCTGTTTAAAATTTTATTTTTACATATTTTATTAGTGTATTTTATGCAATTTTAACAACTATAAACTTATTAAAATAAATAATTAATTTAAATTTAAAAGTTAAAATAATCGTTGACTAACACAAATCAAAGAGATTAAAAATTTGAATAGTAAAATTAAAATTTTAAAAGGTCGAATAATTAAAATTCAGAAAAGTTCAGTATGTTAAAATATCATGTACTTTTTTTTCTTTTTTTTTTTTAATATTAACACATTTTAATTCTTACCTTCTGATCTGACGAAACATACAATAAAATGTATGGATATTCTCTCTACTGTTGCCATCTTACAACTATGCCACCACACTTTTCACTTAGGTGGTGCTTAATTCATCAAAAAAAGCATGAAAACCTGCTTTCTGGAGAAAAAAAAAAAAAAAAAAAAAAAAAAAAAAAGAGTTTTTCTTGGAAAGCACTTTTCATTTTCTAAATAATAAATTCGAAGAACAAAAACAACACTTTTTCATAAAATCTGAAAAAAAAAAAAAAAAAAAAACTTTCAACAGAAAACCTACTTTTTCTAAAAACCAAATGGACGAAAAATATTTTACCAGTTCGAAAAACTAAAATAATTGAGTTATTTTAGAAAAAAAAAAAAAAAAAAAAAAAAAAAAAAACTAGACCATCAAACCTAAAGAATTAAAGTGAAAAGTACAGTGGCCACAACAATTCTATCCATACAAAATGTTAGCCAAACTGTATAAGATAGTTGAGAGTAAAACTTCAAAACTGATCTTTAGAAGGTCATGAAACACTGGAGGTTCATACCAATTACTCTCAATCAGTTTTACATAGTAATGAGCAAAAAAATAAGAAAAGCAAAAACGTCAGAGAGCAAAATGGATTAGATGTTAGCCTCTATTATCTACAGAAGCAGTCTGTAATCTATATATCTCTCCTGCATAATGGACAAGAACCGTGCCGGATAAGCCATCCATCGATGCAGATAAGGTGGAACATGTGATGACACATTGGTAATCTCCTCACACTTTCTCCAACTTGGAAATCCTGAAAAGGATAATAAGGCCAATTTAATCGCCAAATCAATCAAAAGAAATAAATTTGAGAAGCTTATACATATCACTTTGAGTAATAGCCTGATATCGAGTCGTCGTTCCGCTTGCCCATCAGTACTTGCCGTTAAAATATCGGTAAATTTTAGAATGTGGAAAATCGTATTCTCATTAAAGGCACCGTGATAAAGAATTTGCCGTTTGTTCCGCGCTTGAGCGGAGCGGCTTCTACAGAAATGCTCTTTGAATACAGCTGTCTAAATTTAGAATCTTTCTCATTGAAACTTGCCCAGAAACTCTCGACTTATTGTTTTCTAAGCTCTTGAATTATTGAATACAGAACTTCCTGCCATAGCACGAGCTCTCGAATTATTGTTTTCTAAGCGCAGACACTTTGCTACTAAGAGTAGAGAGTTACAAACGTTTACTCGCCACACGCTCAATTTTACCTGATGAGCAGCTGGAATAACAACATTAGAGTAGTAAATTGAAACAGCCTAAACAACGGGATGTAAAGTGGAATCAAGTCATATACCATAAGTGAGTCTCTAAAGTATTCCAAACAAACTAACAGCAAAAGATCAACAAAGAGAAGAGTTTCAACCTGAAGACAGACAGAGCAACCAATCCCCTCCCCCGTGGCATCTACATTGCTGCCGTTGGTAATTTTGATCTCAGGAAGCTTATCTATAGAAGCCCGCGGCATTCCTCCTGTCCCCCCAGTTTCAAAAATATCCAGAGCCTCCATGAAGGGTGAATCTACAGCATTCATCTGCCCAAAAATGGGACCAAAACGTATTAAAACCTTCGTGACTGATTAATTTGATGTAAACCTCTACACATCTAGGTTCATTGAGAGATAAACCTGGCTCCTCACTGCACTTTGCACAGCTGGATCGACCTTCTCGCGAACAAGACGTCCACTCAGAAGACTACATATTACATCCAACTGGAAAAAAAAAAAAGCCATCAGATTTCAATTAGCAGAACATTAGCCAGGTTATCGCTAGACGAGGTTTAATTACAAATTTGGTCTCTAACCCAGATTCCAATGGATTAATTACAACAAATTGGGTTCCTACTTACCATCCATTGTAACAATTTATAGCCTTATGAATTGTTCTACATAACAAATAAGTTCAGTCATTAGTCTACAGTTTTCTTGAAAACGCCATGTCACCAGAATCATAAAAGCTTTTAGGACGAAATTATATTTGGGCCAAACTTCAGGATTAATTTTTAATATTAATACTCTAATCATGAAGTCAAAATCTGGTCACTCTGCACGAACTAAAATCGTAG
>CM055080.1:2644292-2686792 GCA_029204045.2 Tillandsia leiboldiana | reverse complement strand
CCTTGCACGGTGAGGTTATTAGAATATTCTATTGACTTTTTAAAGTTATTTTTTATTTTTTATATATATATATTTTTAAAAAGTTTATGGTGTAATGCTCATTTTAAAATAACAAATATTTTAAATTTGAAGTTTATTATAAAGAAGTTATTTTTTATTTTTTATATATATTTTTTAAAAAAAGTTTATGGTGTAATGCTCATTTTAAAATAACAAATATTTTAAATTTGAAGTTTATTATAAAGAGTACATGACCTTATATGAAAAGAAGGATATTTGGTTAGATTTGTAGTTGAATTCTAAATTTGTATGGAATAAATTTTTAAATTTATTAAAGTTAAATTAATTAAATTTTAAATATTAATTTGCGTAGAATTTTAATTATATTAGGATTGGATTACATTTTGATGGAACTTTATATATAGCTCCATGGTATGTAATTTTAGAGTAACTTAGGCAGAGAGTATGGCCAAATTGTCTAACCTTTTTTATAGTGTAAGTAACAAGGAAGAGAGTGTGATATATCGAACTTGGCGTGCGGCTTGGCCGGGTGGTCGGCGATGTGAAAATATTTATTATTGGTGTATCGAGCCCGTTGTGCGTTAAACGAATGTCATAAACGGACTTAGCGTGCGAAAATGGTGAAAATTGGTTATTTGGGCCAAATGGGCTCAATTCGTAGCAGGCCGGTCCACGGGTCCATTGGGCGTGCACCGGGCGCAGCCAACGCAGCGGCATGCCACGCGGCGGGCTCCGATTCGCCGCAATCAGCGCCGTGTCGGGCGCTGATTGGCGACGTGTACGACGGCACGCTGGCGGCCGCCCGCGTCAACAAACGCGGGCGCCACGCGGCCCCCCACGATTGGGCCCGCATGCGAGGCGGGCCGCATAGCGCAGCCCGATTGGGCCTCCTCCGCTGTTGCGTGGAACGGACACGCGGCGCCCTGCGGTTGGCGGGCGCAGCCGCCCGCGTCAATAAACACGGGCGCCACGCGACGCCCCACGATTGGGCCCGCATGCGGGGCGGGCCGCATAGCGCAGCCCAATTGGGCCTCCTCCGCTGTTGCGTGGAACGGGACACGCGGCGCCCTGTTGTTGGCGGGCGCCGCTGTCCGCTGTTCGGCCTGATCCCGTGTGGCGCCCGAATTTGGTATTAGCCAAGTGACTCTCTTGACCTATTTAACCACTTCTCTCTCCCCATTTTTTAACTTTGGAAATTCTTTGGAGCTCCTCCTTTGGCAGAGTTTTTCTTCCCATTGTCCTCCACCTTTTGTAGGATTTTGGGACTTTTTGGAGTTCGTGACATCGACGTTTTTCCCGATTCGGCGCGCTTCGACGTTTCCTTTTTCGGTGGTTTTCTCCGTCGCAGTTTCGTCCGCGGGTTCCCCTGGACTGACCCGAGGGAATTTTTACCTGATTTCTAGGCAGCAATTTCGCAAGATATAGATCTTCGATTTCCGTATTTACCGTTCCTCTCAGTTTCAGGTTTTTAGTAGGTTTTTCAAATCATCTTTGAACCCCTTCCTTGCTGTGGAATTGTTCTGGACAGCTAAAATTGTTCGATTTTTATTTTGGTGCAAGGTTATCGAATTTCAGCCTGTGAGGACTCGATCGACATCTACACTTCACGAGGATCGCAACCGTATTTTCATGGGATTTTTGGAAGCCATCTCGCAAGTAAAATTTCACTGTTTCGTAGACAGATGTGCGATAATGATGTCATTTTACTGATTTTGGACTTACCGCAGTGTTTGGCTAATATCTCGGTGACCGAGTGGACTTTTTGAGTGATTTTTGGTGCGTTGGAATCGTGGGAACCTGAGGATCATGCTCGTCCAGTTTCGACTTATCTGGACTCTGGACCGACGCGCGCATTCAGGTGGGTTGAATTTTCCTCCAAGTCTGCGGACTTCTTACTAATTCTAGTATGATAGAACTCAGCATGCTAGTATAGGTGCTATTATTGATGTATCTTGTTATTGTTGGAATGATGGAACTTGACTAGCACCCTGCCATTTATTGCATGATGTTGACCAGACTAGTAGAAAACCCTCACTTGGGCTAGTTGTTGTATTTTGACATCCCTACACACTTTTATTGCTTTCCTAATCATAATGTTTCTCATCGCCCGGACAGTGGGCCGAGTAGTTGGGATAGTGTAGGATGCATGTTGCGCTCATGCCAGGGGGACCGAGTAGAGTCTGGTAGCTGAGGTCCGATCAGTATTAGAGTTAGGGAGCCGTGGGTAGACGGTGATCCCGAGCCGTGGAGTTTTCGGCTGATGCTGTTAGTGGTCGAGTGTGGTTATTATCGATCTGATTGATCGTGGATTTGGACTATAGCCTGCATGAGCCGTATGGAGCCCGACAGAGATGCGCGGATACTTCCTCGGTGGGGTCGCTCCCCTTGAGTGCCGCTCCGGAGCTGGGCCTATTACTTTGCTATCGCGACTTGTCGACGCAATCCGAGTGGGACCCCCTACGTAAATTCCGTCCCTGTGGAGATGTGTGGTAGTAGGCTGGCGCAGGTTTGACTGGACCCTATGTGGCAATCAGTATGATTGGGTTGACCGAGCATATCGAGTAGATGCATTTTATCATCTGTATCATTCTTTGAGCATGATATATAGAGGCATGATAGTTGTAGAGTTATTTGCAGTTTATTTATCACCTTTACTGTATTGTTATCTTATGCCTCTAGTAGATTTAGTGGGCAGACCGTAGTCTTGGAGACGGTACCCACTGAGAACTAATGTTGATGTAGTTCTCACACCCACTGCAGTGTTGTTGCAAAGGCACCTACTCCTGTTTCTACCCCTGCTGTTGCCGATTCTTCTGATCGAGGTAAGGGCGTGGCCGAGTAGTTCCCTTCCCTGCACTTGGAGAGTTATAGTGGTACCCCGATATACTGATTTACTATTTTGGGCAGTCTGGGTCTTATTGTATTTTTTTTTTTACTTTTTGGGAGTTGGACTTTGTTTATTAGTACTTCTGAGAGTTGTATTTTGGAGAGACTCTTGTATTGTGAGGATCAGATTTGTACTATATTGGAGTTGTACCCTTTTTATTTTCGTAGTTTACTTTCCGCTCAGATATCTGTATAGTGGTTAGTAGTATCTTTTGCAGGTTAGTCGCTTCGTCTATACGGGGCACCCCGTATTGGCGGTGGATCTGTTGGCGGGCCCGGGTCGTAGTTTCGACCTCGGGGCGTGACAGATTAGAGTGGTATCAAAGCCTAGGATGTTGGAGATTGTGGACTTAGAAACCCTAGGCTTGTGGTTGGACCCTAGGATGACTCACGTGAGAGCCGTGATTGTTAGCGAGAGTCCTGATTAAGTTTCTTAACTCTCCCAAGGGATGGGATGAGTGATTGGCATGTCTTCTCTCGGTGAGCGGCTATGTTGGCTGCAGACAACATAGTGCTACATGAAGAGGGACATGCCTTAGACTTTCGCTAGATTGGGTCGAGCGTTATTTTGGTTTTTATCTTCTTCTTTTGTCACAGATATGCACGATGCCTCCACGACGCAGGATGCTGACGCGTTCTCAGCCTTTATCCTCTGATGAGCCTGAGCGGGAGGAGTTAGGGCAGGACCAGCAGAGTGAGGTCCAGGTGTTACGGGACCAGATGGAGCAGATGTCGGAGGCTGTTCGACGTCAGGAGGAGGCTTCCCGACGCCAGGAAGAGGCCATAGACGGAATGATGCGCCTGCTGGATCAGAGGGCGCAGCCAGTTGTAGCACCACCCGAGAGTTCACCAGTTCCTTCTTCCCCTACAGCGATACCCCCTATTGTACCAGCAGTGCCGTGGCCCAGTCTGGACCGGTCGTTAGTGGAGAGGCACCGAGACCGGGAGGACAGTTATCCCCGGAGGAGCAGAGGGAAGACGTGGACCGCTTGATGAAGTTCTGCCAGCTTTGCCCACGTCGTTTCTCTGGGCGAGGTTTGGAGCCGTGGGAGGCGGAGGCTTGGATCACGGCTATGGAGCGACTTTTCGAGAGCCTGTTCATTAATGTGACGCCCCACTTCCCAGGGGGTCACCCATCCTAGAACTACTCTAGTTCTAGCACGCTTAACTCTCATGTTCCTCTTGGATCTTGCTACCATCCAAAATGCTATAGCCGGGTTAGAGATTTAGTCCTATTATATCATTTATATAGAGGACTAATCCAAATTCCGGGGGTGTTACATTCTTCCCCCCTTTAAGCCCTGACGTCCACGTCAGGCTCAAGCACACTCACAAGCACCAGGCGATGTGAGACTCGTCTCGCTAGCCTTAGCCGACCTTGTGAGGAGCTGCACTCCACTCACAACGGTCATTAGCCGGGGAGCCTCGCTCTACCCGCTATATAACCCTGGCTCAGCCGAGACTCATCTCACATTTCCGGCTGGTGAATGGCTCTGATACCAACTGTGACGCCCTACTTCCCAGGGGGTCACCCATCCTAGAACTACTCTAGCTCTAGCACGCTTAACTCTCATGTTCCTCTTGGATCTTGCTACCATCCAAAATGCTATAGCCGGGTTAGAGATTTAGTCCTATTATATCATTTATATAGAGGACTAATCCAAATTCCGGGGGTGTTACAATTGAGGAGCGGTTTCAAGTGCTTCTGGTGATAAACTTTTTGGAGCACAATGCCGAGGCCTGGTGGCGCCAAGTGCGACCTGCCAGTCCGCTTGGGACCCAGTTGCTTACGTGGGCGGAGTTTCGTAGCCTACTTCTTAGAGCCTTTTTCCTCGAGAGTATCAGGCAGAAGCTGGAGGAGGATTTGAAGAACCTCCAGCAGGGAAGCCATTCGGTGCAGCAGTATATTGTGGATTTCAATCGGCTATTGAACAGTGTACCACACGTGGCCAGGGATGAGGCACACCGGATTTATATGTTCGAACGGGGACTGCGTAGGGATATTTACTAGTTTGTGCGGTCACTCAGGCTACAGACTTTGGACACCTCGATGGAGCAGGCGCTCTACATGGAGCGCGGGGAGGTAGTTATGGTGGTGAGGACCCTTGCCTCCGCAAAGATCTCAGGGGCGAAGCGCCCAACACCGGTTGACGGGGGACAGACGAGCCGTCAGGGGCCTCCTAGACCTCCACGATTCCACTCTCAGGGTCGTGGGTTTTAGGGGCGCCAGAGATCTGGTGGATCCTGTCAGCAGCAGCGGCGACAACCACCATAGCAGCACCCCCAGCAGTAGTGGCGTCAGGACAGATGTGTCATCTGTGAAGGACCGCATTCACCGCAGCAGTGTAGTCAGGGACAAGGTCGGTGTTATCGCTGCGGTCAGACCGGGCACTTCCAATCCGCTTGCCCCTGAGCAGGACTCCGGGCACGATCGACAGCTTCGGCTCCCCTTGTACCACTCCAGATGGCCAGACCACCCTCGACTTACAGCATGCCAGATCGAGCTTCTTCCTCGAGACAGCTGGAGCGACGATCGCCAGCGCCGAGTGGGCGAGTTTACGCAGCACAGGTCGAGGATGCTACAGTGGCATACCACGTCGTCGCAGGTATTATTTTGATTTTCACTACTCGCGCTAGAGCTCTTTTTGATGACAGCGCTTCACATTCATTTATCAGTAGAGCATTTGCATCCCTACATGGTCTAGAGATAGATTCATTGTCGCATGTATTAGAGGTTCGGATTTCAGATCATATTTTGCATGTCGAGGAGTATTGTAGGGCTTGCCCAGTGCAGTTGGGATCTTGGATCTTGCCAACAGACTTGCTTATCTTACGGCAGCTCCAGGATTTCGACGTTGTACTTGGTTTGGATTGGTTGTCGCAGTATTTTGCTACCATCGACTGTAGAGAGAGGACGGTGACTCTCCGAGAGCCCAGACAGGAGGAGTTCATCTACAGAGGCTGCCGGAGAACGCTGTTCGCAGCGACCGTTTCTTCAGCGAGGGCTAGACGGATGATGAGTAGAGGTTGCACCGCTTTCCTGGCGACTATTGTTGAGGTGTTTATGGCGGCGCCGGGACTCGAGGATATTCTTATTATCCGCGAGTTTTCCCCTGAGCTGACGACTATGCCGCCCGAGAGGAAGATAGAGTTTGTGATTAACGTGGTTCCAAAAACTGCGCCAATCTCGAAGGCACCCTATCGGATGGCACCTGCCGAGTTGAGAGAGTTGAAGGCACAGCTGCAGGATCTGATGGATAGGAGTTTCGTTAGACCCAGTGTATCTTCGTGGGGAGCGCCGACCTTGTTTGTGAAGAAGAAGGATGGTTCACTTAGATTGTGTATGGATTACAGAGAGCTGAACAAAGTGACCATCCGGAACAAGTATCCCTTACCGCGGATAGATGATTTGTTTGACCAGCTGCAGGGAGCTTCGGTGTTTTCAAAGATCGATCTCCAGTCTTGTTACTACCAGCTCAGAGTAAGGGCCGAGGACATATCCAAGACGGCTTTCAGATTCCGGTATGGGCATTATGAATTCATAGTGATGCCATTTGGATTGACTAATGTCCCTGCCGTATTCATGAATTTAATGAACCGGATATTCCAATCGTACTTGGATCGTTTTGTCGTGGTATTTATTGATGATATTTTGATTTACTCTCGGAGTGATGCGGAGTATGAGGAGCACTTGAGAATAGTGCTGCAACTTCTGAGAGAGAAGAAGTTGCATGCCAAGATTAAAAAGTGCGAATTCTGGCTTCGGAAGGTCGCATTTTTAGGCCATGTGGTTTCAGCCGCAGGAGTGGCAGTGGACCCGATGAAGATTGATGTCGTTTGGGATTGGCCTAGACCTACGACGGTTACTGAGGCCCGGAGCTTTCTGGGCTTACCAGGTTATTACCGTCGGTTTGTGGAGGGCTTTGCAAAGCTCTCTACTCCCCTTACCCGACTGACTAGGAAGGGGGTTAGATTTACTTGGACAGAGTAGTGCCAACAGAGCTTTGAGGAGCTAAAGAGGTGACTGATATCAGCGTCGATCTTAGCATTGCCAGTGATGGGAGATAGGTTTGTGATCTACAGCGACGCCTCTCACAGCGGGCTGGGTTGAGTACTGATGCAGTACGGTAGGGTAATTGCCTATGCTTCACGGCAATTGAAAGACTATGAGAAAAATTACCCTACTCACGATCTAGAGTTGGCAGCGATCGTGTTTGCTCTGAAGTTGTGGCGGCACAATCTCTACGGTGAGCACTGCGAGATCTATACCAACCATAAAAGCTTGAAATATCCGTTCACTCAGAAGGAACTGAACCTGAGGCAACGCCGGTGGTTGGAGTTATTAATGGATTATGATGTGAGTATTCTGTATCATCCCGGTAAAGGCCAATGTGATCGTAGATGCCTTGAGCAGAAAAACAGTACAGAGTCTGGGTTCGTTGATCACACAGCAGGCACTGCTGATTGAGCAGATGAGGCAACTATAAATTGAGGTGGTATCCCCTGGGGTCTCTGCTAGACTTATGTCTCTGGTCGTGCAGCCCACTCTGTTGGACAAGATTAGAGAGGGACATAGTGGGGACTAAGATGTATAAGGGCCTCAGGGCATATTTTTGGTGGAATGGTATGAAGAGAGATATTGGGAGATTCGTGGCTCACTGCTTAACTTGTCAGCAAGTAAAGGCTGAACATCATGTACCAGCTGGTAAGTTACAGAGTCTTCTAATCCCTGAATAGAAATGGGATCATGTCACCATGAATTTCGTTGTGGGACTAACAAGGGCGCAGAGTGGAGCAGACACGGTATGGGTAGTCGTGGATAGACTCACCAAGTTTGCGCACTTCCTACCAGTATAGATGACCTGGACATTGGAGCGGCTTGCCCAGTTGTACCTATACGAGGTGGTGAGGTTACACGGTGTACCCGCCTCGATCGTATCAGATAGAGACCCGAGGTTTATCTCGCATTTTTGGAAGAGTCTACAGACGGCTTAGGGACACAGCTCAAGCGAGCATTCAGATGGCTCCATTTGAGACGTTGTATGGATGCAGGTGTTGGTCGCCCCTGTATTGGAGTGACGTGGGTGAGAAAAGGACTTTGGGACCTGATATACTGCAGGAGGCAGAGGAAAAGGTCAGATTAGTCCGGAAACATCTTAAGACCACCCAGAGTCGACAAAGGAGCTACGTTGATACTCGACGACGAGATTTAGAGTTTCAGGTTGGCGATCATGTATTTTTGAAAGTCTCGCCTTCGGAGGGAGTCCGGAGATTTGGCATTCGTGGGAAGCTCAGTCCTCGTTTCATCGGACTCTTTGAGGTACTTGAGAGAGTGGGCCCTGTTGCGTACTGTGTTACACTTCCCCCGCGCCTTGTAGGAGTTCATGATGTTTTCCACGTCTCGGCTTTGAGGAGATATGTCTTTGATCCTTCGCACGTGATTGACTTCTCTCCACTTGAGATCGGTCAGGATCTAGGGTATGAGGAGCGCCCGTTGCAGATTCTGGCTCGAGAGGTGAGAGAATTGCGCAACCGGCCTATATAGTATGTGAAGATTTTGTGGAGCAATCACGAGGAGCGTGAGGCCACTTGGGAGCTTGAGACGGTGATGATGGAGACTTATCCCTTCTTGTTCGAGATTTCTGGTTGAGGTACGTCTTTTTTGTTTTCTTAGTTTCGAGGACGAAACTTTCTTTTAGTGGGGGAGGATGTGATATCTCGAACCTGTCGTGTGGCTTGACCGGGTGGTCGGCGGTGTGAAAACACCTATTATTGGTGTGCCGAGCCTGTTGTGCATCAAACGGACGTCAAAAATGGACTCAGCGCAGGAAAACGGTAAAAATTTGCTATTTGGGCCAAATGGGCTCAATTCATAGCAGGGCGGTCCACGGGTCCATTGGGCGTGCACCGGGCGCAGCCAACGCAGCAGCATGCCACGTGGCGGGCACCAATTCGCTGCAATCAGCGCTGTGTCGGGTGCTGATTGGCGGCACGTACGGCGACACGCGGGCAGCCGCCCGCGTCAACAAACACGGGCGCCACGCGGCGCCCCGCGATTGGGCGGGCGCCAGCCGCCCCCGCACGCGGGGCGGGTCGCGTGGCGCAGCTCGATTGGGCCTCCTCCATTATTGCGTGGAATGGGACACGCGGCACCCCGCAGTTGGCGGGCGCCGCTGTCCCCTGTTCGGCATGATCCCGTATGGCGCCCGAATTTGGTATTAGCCAAGTGACTCTCTTGGGCTATTTAACCACTTCTCTCTCCCCATTTTTGAACTTTGGAAATTCTTTTGAGCTCCTCCTTTGGTAGAGTTTTTCTTCCCTTTGTCCTCCGCCTTTTGTAGGATTTTGGGAATTTTTGGAGTTGGCGACATCGACGTTTTTCCCGATTCGGCGCGCTTCGACGTTTCCTTTTTCGGTGGTTTTCTCCGTTGCAGTTTCGTCTGTGGGCTCCCCTAGACTAATTTGAGGGAATTTTTACCCAATTTCTGTCGCAGCAATTCCACAATAGGTAGATCTTCGATTTCCGTATTTATTGTTCCTCTCAGTTTCGGGTTTTTAGTAGGTTTTTCAGATCATCTTTGAACCCCTTCCTTGCTGTGGAATTATTCTAGATAGCTGAGATTGTTCGATTTTTATTTTGGTGCACGATTATCGGATTTCAGCCTGTGAGGATTCAATCGACATCTACACTTCACCATGATCGCAGCCATATTTTTTGTGGGATTTTTGGAAGCTATATCGTAGGTAAAATTTACTGTTTTGTGGACAGATGTGCGACAATGATGTCGTTTTACTGATTTTGGACTTACCGTAGTGTTTGACTTATATCTCGATGACCGAGTGGACTTTTTGAGTGACTTTTGGTGCGTTGGAATCGTGGGAACCTGAGGATCACGCTCGTCCAGTTTCGGCTTATTTGGACTCCGGACCGACACGCGCATTCAGGTGGGTTGGATTTTCCTCCAAATCTGCGGACTTTTTGCTAATTCTAGTATGATAGAACTCTGCATGCTAGTATAGGTGCTATTATTGATGTATCTTGTTATTGTTGGAATGATGGAACTTGAATAGCACCCCGCCATTTATTGCATGATGTTGACCAGACTAGTAGAAAACCCTCGCTTGGGCTAGTTGTTGTATTTTGACATCCCTACACACTTTTATTGCTTTCCTAGTCATAATGTTTCTCATCGCCCGGACAGTAGGCCGAGTGGTCAGGATAGTGTAGGATGCATGTTGCGCTCGTGCTAGGGGGCCGAGTGGAGTCTGGTAGCTGAGTTCGGATCAGTACTAGAGTTGGGGAGCCGTGGGTAGACGGTGATCCCGAGCTGTTGAGTTTTCGGCTGATGTTGTTAGTGGTCGATTGTGGTTATTATCAATCTGATTGATCGTGGATTTGGACTATAGCCTGCATGAGCCGTATGGAGCTCGATAGAGATGCGCAGATACTTCCTCGGGGGGGGGGGGGGGGGGGGGGGGGTCGCTCCCCTCGAGTGCCGCTCCGGAGCTGGGCCTGTTACTTTACTATAGCGACTTGCGACGCAGTCCGAGTGGGACCCCCTACGTAAATTCCGTCCCCGTGGGGATGTGTGGTAGTAAGCTGGCGCAGGTTTGACTGGACCCTATATGGCAGTCAGTATGATTGGGTTGACTGAGCATATCAAGTAGATGCATTTTATCATATGCATCATTCGTTGAGCATGATAGATAAATGCATAATAGCTGTAGAGTTAATTGCAGTTTATTTATCACCTTACTGCATTGTTATCTTATGCCTTTCTTAGACTTAGTGGGCAGACCGTAGTCTTAGAGACGGTATCCACTGAGAACTATTGTTGATGTAGTTCTCACACCCGCTGCGGTGTTGTTACAGAGGCACCTACTCCTGTTCCCACCCTGCTGTTGCCGCTTCTTCTGATCGAGGTAAGGGCGTGGCCGAGTAGTTCCCTTCCCTGCACTTGGAGAGTTATAGTGGTACCCCGGTAGACTGATTTATTATTTTGGGCAGTCTGGATCTTATTGTATTTTTTGTTTACTTTTTGGGAGTTGGACTTTGTTTATTATTACTTCTGAGAGTTGTATTTTGGAGAGACTCTTGTATTGTGAGGATCAGATTTGTACTGTATTGGAGTTGTACCCCTTTTTATTTTTGTAGTTTACTTTCTGCTCTTATATCTGTATAGTGGTTAGTAGTATCTTTTGCAGATTAGTCGCTTCGTCTATACAGGGCATCTCGTATGGGCGGCAGATATGTTGGCGGGCTCAGGTCGCAGTTTCGACCTCGGGGCGTGACAGAGAGAGTTGGCGATGTGTTTTTGGTGCAATCAAACAGCGTTTGGTTGGGGAATAAGACTTTTGTTTCAGTCTTATTCTCCAAGCGCGTTTGGCTATAAGTGAGTACAATAATTTTTGTCTCGCTGAAAAAAGCTGGTATTAGTTTGGAACAATTATTTCACCATTTTTTTTGTAATACCTGAGAAATTTAAATTCAAAATCTAAATTTGAATTTTGAATTTCTAGAAATTCTATATTCGAAAAATTGGATTTCGGGAGTATTCACGAAGAAGTGCCCAATGTAACTTATCGAGATTCGAACTTGGCAAAATAAAATCACCACTTGATCGGTCTCGTCGAACTGAACGATGTGGTATAGTCCGGTTTTATGTTCGGCGAGCCAAAAATATCGTAAAACATGCAAAAGAGTAGTGTTCGCTGAAGAATTGACTAATGCAACCTATCGAGACCTAATCGCGACAAAACAAAATCACTACTTAATAAATCTTGTTGAGCTGAACGTCGTGCGATGTCCGATTTTATGATCGGCGAGCCAAAAGCCTCGAAAAACATGAAAAACAGTGATTTATATTGTAATTATGCAAAGTTGCTGATATTTTATGCATGAATTTACGTGCAATCGCATAGGGAGGGACCTTTTAGTATGTTTTATCTCCTGTGAGACCGAAGTGAAAATCAGAGGTTATAGGGACTTATAGGCAATTTGCCATACACTATATAGGTTGATTCTAGGGTTTCACTTATCAAACCCTAGCAACATGATCCAAATACTCTAGCCTTCTCCCCACGCCTCTTCCTTTCCTCTATGGTCGTTCCCGAGCAATGCCACCGCCAGCCGCCGCCTGACTTCGCCGAAAAAGGGAGAAGGAAAACATCTTCTTCTTTAGATTTCAGGTTGGGAAGAAGAAGCAGCAACGAAAACCCACAAGTTGCTTCCATTTTCCTTTGTAACACCCTACACCCTCAGGAGATTGTTCCTCTGGAGCCTAGCCGCTGGGCTTCGCCACACGACGTCGAAAAAGAAGATTGTGATGCTCCAACTTTTCAGGGGGTCACCCATCCTAGAACTACTCTAGTCGTTTGCAAATTTAACGATGTAGAAATATCTAAATCACGTAAAATTTTGATAGAAATTTTGTTATGCTATATAAAATAAATTCAATATTTTTAATCTAAAATTTTAGTATCATATCATCACTTTTTGTAAGATTTGTATTTTCAACTATTGATATTGAGTCATTTCAATCACTAGGTAAATGATATCAAAAAATTATAAAATTTATTTTTTTAAATACTTTAAATACTCTAAATCAGGTTTGACGGAGTCGACCGTCGATTTGAAAGTTCTGGTACCGAAAATGACTTGGTAGTATGAAAGTATTTGTGCTTCTAAATGCATACAAGTTGGACTACGGAATATTTTTATCTTTTGTTGGATGAAAAAGTAATCCAATATTATTAACTTGAAGTAGATAAAAGTAGAAGAAAATATCTTGGGTCAAGATTAACTAGGACATATATAATGTGGTACTGGTCAATCAAAATTTATATTATGGGATCTAAGTTGGGTGGATCATAAATGAGCTCGTCAACTAGTTGGCATCAAAAGAATAAAGGGTTTTCAGAAATACATATGTATATCGAAGCTTAGTTAATGGGTTTGGATCTAAAAAATTGGATGTCATTTTAATCTATACACTATGTTAATTGACACCTTCTTGTCAACTATTTGGGCTTCCTCTCTTTTAAATAATTAATAACACCTTCCTCTCTCTCTCTCTCTCTTTCTCGCTCTCTCTCTCTCTCCTTATATGCGTGGCAAATATTTGGGCATCCCTCTCTCTTAATTAATTAACACCTTCCTCTCTCTTAATTAATTGACACCTTCTTGTCAACTATTTGGGCTTCCTCTCTTTTAAATAATTAATAACACCTTCCTCTCTCTCTCTCTCTTTCTCCCTCTCTCTCTCTCTCTCCTTATATGCGTGGCAAATATTTGGGCATCCTTCTCTCTTAATTAATTAACACATTCCTCTCTCTTTCTTTTTCTCCGCCCTTTCTCTCTCTCTCTCTCTTTCTCTCTTTTTCTCCTCTCTCTTTCTCTCTCTATCTATCTCTTTCTCTCCTCTCTCTCTCTTTCCCATCTAGGTTGTCCTCTAAAAATTTAAGAATCATTACAAAATCTTCATCCGATTTGAAAAAATTTCGTGCCATTATCATCATCAAGTGCATAAGATTTAAAATATCTAACTCTTGAGGTCTATAAATGAAAAACAAACGATAGGAGATCCAGAGAGAATATGGCTTCAAAGCAATCCAGGATGAGGCTCACCACACTGTGGCTTTGAAAATCAATTCCTTAATTTATTTTAAATTTTTGTTTTTTACAGAAAAACAAATTGTGCTACGAGCTCTTTGCTACTCACAAAACGAAGTAACAAAAAAAAAAAAAAAAAAAAGAGTGAAGAATAATGGAGAAGGAAGATACTCATCCGTATGCCTTTCGTCGATAAGCCGCCGCTGCCATCCTATCCGTCGTTGCCATCGTGTCTGCTGTCGTCGTTGTTACAACGGTGGGCCTCCAACAAATATTTTCTATATACTTGTTATGGTATATAGAAATCTCCATAAAAAATAGAATGGAAAAGAGAAGAGAGAAAAACAAATAATAAAAGAATCTGGTACGTTTTGATGGAAGCAAACTAAACATGCCTTTATTGAAAAAATAACTTCATCCCCTCACGTCTTTCTTTGGGCCTCACTAATTAATTAAGACGACTCCGGCTTTATTAACTATAATAGCTCCGGTCTCTCTATTTATAGATTATTACACAAAATTCTATTCCAATTAGATATACTACCTAATTAGATTTATCTTTATCACAATTTAAACAATCAAATATATTAACTAATTAGCATTATCTCTAACACTCCCCCAGAATGCTAATGTTCTTCACACTGATCTTCTCTCGGCAAAATATGAATTTTTCCAATGGTTGCGTTTTTGTAAAAATATCGATCATCTGTTCTTCGGTAGAGCAGTGTATCAACTCGACTTGACCGTTAGCGATCTGTTCACGAATAAAATGATGTCGCAGTTCGATGTGTTTGGTTCGACTGTGATGAAGTGAATTTTTCGCCATTGCGATAGTCGATTGATTATCGCAATAAATTACAGTTGGATCTTTTTTCTTGTACTTCAAATCTGTTAAGATTCGCCACTTCCAGATTGCTTGACATGTAGCAGTCGTAACCGCTATGTATTCGGTTTCTGAAGATGATAGAGCCGTCGACTGCTGTTTTTTGGAACACCAACATATTGCTCCTGCACCAAAATTGAAGACGAAACCGCTCGTGCTTCGTCGATTATCTACCGAATCTACCCAGTCACTATCAGAACAACCAAAAAAATAAAAATCGTTAGCATTAGTATACCACAGTCCGTGGTCTCTTGTTCCTTTCAAGTATCTCAATATCCTTTTCGCCGCTCCCTAATGGATTTTACTTGGGCTTTACATAAATCTCGATAATAAAGATGTCGCATATATAATATCCGCTCTACTTTTACCAATATAGAGTAAACTCCCAATCAGGCTTCTGTACAAACTCGAATCAATTTTTCCTTCTCCATCATCCAATGATAGCTTCATATTCGTGCCCATTGGATTTTGCACAGGATTGTATTTTTTCATATTAAACTTCTCAAGTAAATCATCAAGATATTTTTTTTGACAGATAAAAATTCCATTATCTTCTTGTTTTACCTCTAGACCCAAAAAATAACTCATGGGGCCAAGATCACATCTGAAATTCAGTCATCATATTTTTTTTTTTTAAATCATTGATCAATTATGTACTATTTCTAGTGTAAATTAAGTCATCAACATAAAGATAAACAATCAAAATCTCCATACCTTGAGATTTGATATAAAGTGCGGGTTCACTTTCACTTCTAGAAAATTCGTTTTGAATAAAGTGCGAATCGATCCGACTATACCAGGCTCTTGGTGCCTGTTTTAATCCATATAACGTCTTTCGTAGTCTGTAGACTTTATCTTCTTGTCATTTAATTTTGTAGCCCTGCGGCTGCTCAATAAAAACTTCTTCATCCAAAAATCCATTAAGAAAAGCCGATTTAACATCAAATTGAAAACCTTTCCATTTATTTTGTGCAGCCAAAGCCAAAACAGTTCGGATAGTATCAAATCTAGCTACAGGTGCAAAGGTTTCATTAAAATCAATACCTGCTTGCTGTAAGTAACCTTTTGCAACTAAACGTGCTTTTAATTTTTGGATCGATCCATCTGGTTTTATTTTGCCTTGTATATTCATTTCAACCCGATAACTTCCTTTTCTGTGGATGGTTCAACAAGCTCCTATGCATAATTTTTCTCTAGCGCTGCAATTTCTTCATTCATAGCTTTACACCAATCATCAAATTTTGTCACTTCCTCGAAAGTTTGTGGTTCTCCACATTGTGTGTATATGCACTGCTCATATATTTCACTAAGCAATTTTACTTTTCTCGGTGTCGTCTCAGGCGAAGTTTCTGGTGAAATTAGTGGTGAAGCATGTGGTGTTGTTTAGGTACTTATAGTATTTTCACCATTATTCTTATTCTCAATAGTAGTTTCATCTCCTAACATCGAAAGTGGATTATTCTGTACTTTTGCACTCCAATCCCAACCTTTTTTGTCACGCCCCGGGGTCAGAACTGTACCCCGGGCTCGCCAACAGATCCGCCGCCCCTACAGGAAGCCCCGTAGAGACGTAGCGTCAAACCTGCAAAAATAGATTAACTATACTAACAGATATCAGAGCAGTAAAGAAGACTAACTATGAACAGAAAATAGTACAGTCTCTCACAATATAAACAACATATCCTCACCAGAAAACAGCAGTCTCTCCAAAGAAACAAAAGAGTACAACTCGATACCTCACTACATAACTCTCAAACATGACACAACCAAAATATAGGGGTACCTCTATAACACACTGAAGCTGAAGGGGAAGGGATCTATCTCGCGACTCCCTTACCTCGGTCTGGAAGAGCTGGATCAGCAACAGGCACCGCAGGAACTGGAGCTGACGTCCCTGGGGAAAAAGACACCACGACGGGTGTGAGAACTACCTCCCACAGTAGTTCTTAGTGGGTGCCGCCAACAAGCCCGACGGTCTGCCCACTAAGTCTACTAGAGGCATAAAGTAACACAAGAAATGCAGTATAGAGAAGCTGGAAAGTAAAACATCTACTGCTACTATGCCTCTATCTAAAATGCTCAAGGGTTAGGACAGAAGGACGATATGCCACTACTGATACTCACCCATATCACCCAATCCAAACTGACTGCCACAACGGGCCCAGTCAAGCCTGCGCCTACCTACTGCTGTAGGTACGTCCGGTACTCCAACCCGGTATCTAGCTCAATCTCAAAGCCGGTACTACAACCCGGTCTCGCCTACTCCGGAGTGGCACTCGAGGGGAGCGACCCACACGAGTAAAATATCTGCGCAACACTGTCGAACATAAATGTGGCTCATGCAGGCTATGGTCCAATCACTGTCTCACTCACTGGCTAAAAATCCACACTGTCACTATGACCATGTCCCAGAGATCCCAGATCCACTGTCACTATCACTATCACTATCACTATCACTATCTCAATGCAAGCCGATCTACAGACTGCTACAGACGCCACTCGGTCCCCAGACGCGAGTGCAAATGCAACCCCAGCTAATAAACCTCCCAACCCGCGACTCGGGGAAAAATCACTATGTCCAGAACGACAAGGGTACAACCACTGGGGAAAAACTAAGGTGATGAGCAAATCTGAATACATGTTCACATTTTCTGTAGTCTAATTGTTCATGAATAAATAATTAACTGACAATAAAGCTAAGTTTAGTTTTCATGTTGTAAGAGTTCAAATATTGCAAGTGGTTCAATGAGGTCATCAGATTTAACAACTATCAACTGTGGGTACTAACATACAGTTTGCACAGATTAAACAGCTCATATACTATCATGCATGCACTTATAATCATAGAATTAGAGTGCAGTCCATAGGTATTGAAAGCAGGATCACCCACCTGAACACGCTAACTGTCCGGGACGGTACAGATAAACAGTCCAAAAATCGACAATCTCCTAGATCCACAGTGCAAAGAGCACAGAAAAAATGCTCTTACAGTCCTGGGAACAGTAACACATCTCAATTATACACAATACACACACACAATTACTATTCCAAAAATCTGCAAACAAGGTTACTGTTCACACGCGAATTTCACCTGAAAATAATTTTCCAGAAATTCCAATAAAAATATCACGACGATCCTCGCGAAGTGTAGATGTCGATAGGCTCTTGAATCGTCGAAATCCGATATCCAGAAGTGAAGATAAAAATTCCGCGAAGTTGCTGCTGTCAAGATTCCAAACTGTAGCAAAGGGGCGTAAAAATGTACCCCAAACCCTCACAAAAGCTCATTTCTGGGAAAAATGATCAACACGGAAAACATAGATATACCTCTTGCGCAACCGCTGGAGAAGAAATCGTCCAAAAATGATGTCGGGGTAGCTCTGTATGTCTCCCAGAGTAAAATGCGACGAAAATGGGCCTCAAACTGTAGAACGTCGCTCCGCACTACGAGGTGGGAAACACAGTCGTCACAGCTTCCAGAAATTCTGAAACTTGGTCGGAAGATTGGCAAGAGGGAGAGGAAAATTTTTCATATAAGGCTCACGAGCTGATTCCCCCGAAAAGAGGTGAAAAATTCGGCCCAAACCGACCTATATATAGGCCTCAAGGAAAAAGCCCCAAAAAAAACAAGTCAAATGGGCTCGGGCCCAAACTTTCGGGCGCCCGGAAATTTCCGGGCGCGCACAGTGCGGCCTGGCCCAAAGTTTTCGGGCGCGCACAGTGCGGCCCGGCCCAATACACGCCGTCGGACGGGATCCACGATCCGTCCGACCCGCCTCAGAGCCTGCCACGTGTCGCCCGAACAGCGAACACCGAAGCGGGCCACTCACCGCCCGCCACGTGTCCGCCCTCCCCCACAGTAAGGCGGTGGCGCCTGCCAATGAGCGGGCGCCACGTGTCCCGCCCGTTGACCCCGACCGCGCGACGTGCGCGTCTGCCGCGCGACGTGGGCCGCACGTGCGCTCGCTTCCCGAGGCACCAACCCCGCGCCCCGTGCACCGCGCGTGCTGCACCTGCCAATGAGGGCGTGACACGTGTCCCATGCACCCGGTCCACGCCTTCACAACAATTCCGTGGACCGCGCCGCGTGCACCGACCACTCACAAGATGCCACGTGGCCAACCCTCGGTCCACCGTGCACCCCGCCAAGGCCCGTGGACCGCGCCCGCTGCGCCGGCCAACCGCAGCGCGCCACGTGGCCCGCACCCGGTGCACGCGCCCTGCGGTGGACCGTGCGCCTGCGCCGCCGCCCGCCGCCGCGCTCCGCCGCGCTCCGCCGCCGCCGGTGCCTCTCCGGCCGCCGGAACAGTAACCCATGCCTCGAAATCCGTGTTTTCGCGTCCGGGCTCCGAAAAATTCAAGTAAATAGTCCATTTCGCTCGTTTTCCGCGCGCTGAATCCAAATCCGAGGTCCGTTCGGCCCAATTCCACTTCTAAAATTTTCCAAAATTTCCCGGAAGAGTAGACTTGATCCAATTTCCATCCCAGGTCACATTCTTGGCTCCAATAAGCGCGCAAACACCTCACACACCCAAAATGGACTACCAGAAAAGAAAATAAGTTCAAATTTTACCATAACCTCAAATCTGGGGCCCGACACGCACACACACACACCCAGAAACCTCCAAACCAACAGTAAACCACAGAGTGGGGATTCGGGTCCTCACATCCTCCCCCACTAAAAAAAAGTTTCGTCCTCGAAACAAACACGGCTCACAAGGGAGTCTCCAAGCCCAAAGATAAACCTCCAACCACACAACTTCATCTCCCAGTCGCCACAAACTCTCCACAAAGCGAGTCCAACCGCGGGATAAAGCTCAGGAATTCGCAAACACTGGGACGAGGTAGAACAGCCAACTCTACGCGTCCAAAACTATTCGGATTACGCCGCAAAACTTAACAGAAAAAGAAAGGGCCCCACCAGTAGGAAGGCCATCAACCCCCAACTCTCCAATTTAGAAAACAACTGAAATTAGCGAAAAGTTCGAAAGTTTCGAGAGACCAGTGCCCTTGCCCCGATCAAACAAGAACAGGTTCGGGCACCGTCCCCAATTCTGGAGTAGTCTTTCGAATCTTTCATCCTGTTCGCAAATTTCGGCGCAAGAGTAAGAAAAAAAAGGGAGAGAGGTGTTGATGTCGTTCCTGCTGTGGCAACAAAACGGAAGCTACGGTCTATTCGTGCCCCTAAAAAGAAAAACACCACACTATCCGAGACCCCTAGAGATAACCCTCTAGTCCTAGGCGTCACCTACATACGACAAGTCGCACCTAACCCCAAGCCGCTGAAGCCACTGCTGCAGGAAGGATGCCTCGGCATCCAGTGGAAATGATCTCCCGTTGCCCAACTCGCAGAAAGGCCACTGTTCTCTATTCGCAATCAAATGTTGCACAATACCGCACCAGCTGGTCATCCCAAGTGCTCAATCTGGGTCGGGGAGCTGCAACTGAACCATCACAACTATCGGCGTACCTCTCTAAATTTCAGCTGTTCTGATCACGCCCCAAAGTTCGCCTCTGCTGGAAGATACATGGATGAAACCAATCGCTAATGCAAGTCACAAAATTCCTATCCCTTAATTATGCAAAAAAATGCACATGCCCTGATATCATGCAAATGGATGTAAAAGCCCTACTGATGAATAATTGAGATACACCGGTATCAAAAGGAGCCCGAGCACGGACTGCTGAGATCAGAATAATACCTGCAATGACCTGCTCCACTGCTGTAACGTCCTCGACCTGGGCGGCGTAAACTCGACCGCTCGGCGCCGAGGGACGTCGCTCTGGCCGCCAGGAAGAAGATGAGGCAACATCTGGCCTGCTATAGGCCGCAGAAGGATCGGCTGGCTGGTAGGGAGCGGATGGTGCTGATGCTGATGAAGGAGCTGGATGGCCGACTCTAGGGCACACGCTCGCATAGTGACCGGCCTGCCCGCAGCGAAAACAATGGCCCTGTCTCTGCGGGCACAGAGTCGGTAGGTGTGAGCCTCCGCAGATAATACACCGATCTGGGCGCTGCTGCTGAGAAGTCTGCTGTGAGGGTTGCTGCTGTCGTGGGGGTCGACGCTGCTGCTGCTGTACCTGGCGAGACGCCCCTGATCTCTGATGTCCCTGGTACCCCCGGCCCTGAGGGTGGGAACGCGGAGGTCTCGGGGGTCCCTGCCTGCTAGACTGCCCCTCCTCCGGAGAAGCCGGGCGCTTCGCCCCAGAAGTCGCTACAGGGGCCGGAGATACCTCATCCATCACGGCCTCTCCACACTCCACATACAAAGCCTGCTCCATCGAGGCCTCTAAGGTCTGCAGTCTGCGGGAGCGGACAAACTGGTAAATGTCTCGGCGAAGTCCTCTCTCAAACATGTAAACGCGATGGCTCTCATCTCTAGCCACATGAGGCACACATGCCAACAACTGGTTGAATTCCGCTATGTACATGTGCACCGGTCTATCTCCCTGGCGGAGATTCTTCAACTGCTCCTCCAGTCGCTATCGGACGCTCTCCGGAAAGAATGCTCCCAGCAACATGCTCCGAAACTCGGTCCAGGAAAGAAGCTGCGTCCCAGGTGGACCAGCTGGTCGCACACGCCGCCACCATGCCTCGGCGTTGCTCTCCAGAAAGTGAGTAGCCAGAATGACCCTATACCTCTCGTCCACAAATAAGCTCTCAAAGTGGCGCTCCATGGTGGTAATCCAAGTCTCGGCTGCCCAAGGCTCAGCACTCATGCCCGAAAAGCGGGGCGGATCGAACCGCCGAAATCTCATCAGCAAATCTACAACCTCCCGCTGCTCTGTCGCAGTCAACGCTCCCGTCACCCCGGCCGGTGGCCTACTCGAAACCGGCTCAGCAGGAATCGCTGGTGCAGGCTGCACCACAGGGGGTGCCACAACAGGGAAAGAAGGCACCGGCGAAGCCTCAGGGGGTACAACTGCTGGCTGCGCTCTCTGCTCCAATAAGAGCGTCAGCCGCGCCACTGCCTCCTCCTGGCGTCTAGCCGCCTCAGCCATCTGTGCCATCTGGGCACGGAGCTCCTGAATCTCAGCCTGAGGTCCTCGCCCCGAGTCCTCCTGCTCGGGCTCTGAGGACGAGGGCTGCGAACGCGTCACCATCGAACGTCGAGGAGGCATCCCCCCCCCCCTGAGGGACAAAACAAACAATCAGAACCAAAAGCAACTCTCGACCCAATCTAGCGAAAGTCAAAAGGCATGTCCCCCTTTCCGGAGCACTATGTTGTCTGCAGCCAACATAGTCGCTACAAAAGGAAGACATGTCTATCACTCGTCCCTATCCACTCGGGAGAGTTAAATACCCAATCAAGACTTTCGCTAAAAGTCTCGGCTCTCACGTGGGTCATCCTAGGGTTTAAACATAAGCCTAGGGTTCCTAAGTCCTCAATGACCTATATCCTAGGCTCTGATACCACTCTAATCTGTCACGCCCCGGGGTCAGAACTGTACCCCGGGCTCGCCAACAGATCCGCTGCCCCTACAGGAAGCCCCGTAGAGACGTAGCGTCAAACCTGCAAAAATAGATTAACTATACTAACAGATATCAGAGCAGTAAAGAAGACTAACTATGAACAGAAAATAGTACAGTCTCTCACAATATAAACAACATATCCTCACCAGAAAACAGCAGTCTCTCCAAAGAAACAAAAGAGTACAACTCGATACCTCACTACATAACTCTCAAACATGACACAACCAAAATATAGGGGTACCTCTATAACACACTGAAGCTGAAGGGGAAGGGATCTATCTCGCGACTCCCTTACCTCGGTCTGGAAGAGCTGGATCAGCAACAGGCACCGCAGGAACTGGAGCTGACGTCCCTGGGGAAAAAGACACCACGACGGGTGTGAGAACTACCTCCCACAGTAGTTCTCAGTGGGTGCCGCCAACAAGCCCGACGGTCTGCCCACTAAGTCTACTAGAGGCATAAAGTAACACAAGAAATGCAGTATAGAGAAGCTGGAAAGTAAAACATCTACTGCTACTATGCCTCTATCTAAAATGCTCAAGGGTTAGGACAGAAGGACGATATGCCACTACTGATACTCACCCATATCACCCAATCCAAACTGACTGCCACAACGGGCCCAGTCAAGCCTGCGCCTACCTACTGCTGTAGGTACGTCCGGTACTCCAACCCGGTATCTAGCTCAATCTCAAAGCCGGTACTACAACCCGGTCTCGCCTACTCCGGAGTGGCACTCGAGGGGAGCGACCCACACGAGTAAAATATCTGCGCAACACTGTCGAACATAAATGTGGCTCATGCAGGCTATGGTCCAATCACTGTCTCACTCACTGGCTAAAAATCCACACTGTCACTATGACCATGTCCCAGAGATCCCAGATCCACTGTCACTATCACTATCACTATCACTATCACTATCTCAATGCAAGCCGATCTACAGACTGCTACAGACGCCACTCGGTCCCCAGACGCGAGTGCAAATGCAACCCCAGCTAATAAACCTCCCAACCCGCGACTCGGGGAAAAATCACTATGTCCAGAACGACAAGGGTACAACCACTGGGGAAAAACTAAGGTGATGAGCAAATCTGAATACATGTTCACATTTTCTGTAGTCTAATTGTTCATGAATAAATAATTAACTGACAATAAAGCTAAGTTTAGTTTTCATGTTGTAAGAGTTCAAATATTGCAAGTGGTTCAATGAGGTCATCAGATTTAACAACTATCAACTGTGGGTACTAACATACAGTTTGCACAGATTAAACAGCTCATATACTATCATGCATGCACTTATAATCATAGAATTAGAGTGCAGTCCATAGGTATTGAAAGCAGGATCACCCACCTGAACACGCTAACTGTCCGGGACGGTACAGATAAACAGTCCAGAAATCGACAATCTCCTAGATCCACAGTGCAAAGAGCACAGAAATAGTATATAGAAATTTCCACAAAAAATAGGATGGAAAAAAGAAGAGAGAAAAACAAATAATAAAAGAATCTGGTACGTTTTGATGGAAGCAAATTAAACTTATCTTTATTGAAAAAATAACTTCATCCCCTCATGTCTTTCTTTGGACCTCACTAATTAATTAAGACAATTCCGGCTTTATTAACTATAATAGCTTCGGTATCTCTATTTATAGATTATTACACAAAATTCTATTCCAATTATATTAACTAATTAGCATTATCTCTAACAGTCGTGTGCCAATCGCCGTCGTCGCCGCTCAAGGCGTTGCCGTCGTTGCCCAAGTCTCAGGCCACCGCCATCGTTGCCCAAGCCTCAGGCCACCGCCGCCACCCCCTATGCTTCAGGCCACCGCCGCCGCCCAAGGCATCATCGCCGTCGTCCAAGCCCACTACCACCACCCAAGACGAGGCCGTTGCTTAGCCCATATCTCTCTTGCTTCGCGAGCAAGAAAGAACACCCTAAAAAAAAAACAAAGTGGATTACTATTTTAGTATGCATACTTTAAAATGCACCCTATTAAATATTTTTATTAATAAAATTATCTATATATTTGCAATTAAAAAAATATATATATTTGTATTTTTTTTACACAAAACTAATTAAGCTAAAAATTTAAAGTCACTTATATAAATATCGTTTATTTATCTATTTAAAAAAAATTATGAATAATTGAGAGTTAAAAATTATTTTATGCCTCATATTACTATTGAATTATATTTATAATTATTAATTTTAGTACTGCATGTTGTTTGAATATAAAATATTTTGAATTTAAATTTAGTATAAATATTAGCATAAATAATTATAATTTATTTATCCGCAGCGTAACGCGGGTTCTCTACTAGTAACAAATAAATTGTCACATATCAAAATTCTATACTTTCAAATCAGTTTAATTTCAATTAACTTATAGCACAAAATAATAAATTTAGAAAAACTATAATTTTTCTCTCTATTGATAAAAATATCAGCTCTATTAATATTACAATTGGCAATCAAGAATTATTTGAATCTTATATTTCCTCTTCTAATGTGGGTCCTCCACTAATAATTGGTGAATGAGATGCTTCATTTGCTTCATCTAGTAGATACTGCACATTGGAAAGGAAAAATTTGTGGCCTATGGCTCATTAATTGAAGAATACAGGTTCTTCATATGAAAACCTACTGTCCTTAAAAGCTAAGTATTATTTAAAGAATAAAAAAGTAGTTATTTATCAATTTATTGTAGATAGATTTACATTAAAAGTGTCTGTGAATCGATCGGGTTTAGATAGATATACTGTATTGTATTTTAAAAAAAGTGAGTAAAAAATATATATACGTATCCTACCCATTTAATTTCGGATCAGGTTTTTGTTTGAATATTTAAGTTACTAATATATGCATTGGGTCTATTTGAACGGATTTGAGCAGTGATTATCCACATACTATCCATTTAAAATTTGGTACGGATCGGGTTTAGTTGTATACATATATTTTTTTATAGACTTTATTAAATAGTTTATGGGCAAACTATAAACCTCACATTATAGAAAACTCATGTTCTAATAAGTTACATCTAGTCCAATAAAATTCGTTTAAGAGAAAAAACAAAATGTTCCAATATAAGAAAGACACCACGAGCTTGTTTGCGACCGTCGGGGTCGTCTTTTAACGTGATGTTGTCTTTTCCTGCTCGCGGCTGCTGTGATCCATGCTGTAACCTTGCGGTCGGTTATGTTGTCTTTTGTTCTGGTCGTGTGGTTGATCACATTGGGCTGGGGATGCACCACTGTCGTTATGTTTTGGGTTAATTTTGGGTTAATTTGCTCCAGCTTTGTGGGGTGATCAACAACTGATACTACACTCTTTTGTACTCAAATAGGGTTTTACCCTGTTTAATCAAAAAAAAAATATAAGAAAGACACAACACTTTTCATAAGTACAAGAACAATAAAAAAACTATCATATTCCACCGGATATTATTATCAGGTATTTCACCGAGTTTCGGTGTGGATTCTGGTCCAAATTTGAAAACTATTTCGAGCCTTACGCATTAAAAGGTCGGGTTCGGATCAAATTCAAGTTGGGCATAAATATAAAGTATCCGGATCATACCCAAAACTTGAATGAATAATTTTTTATACTTGTATACTATCCATTTTTTAGCGAATTATTGATTTGGAAGTTCCATCAACGAAATCAAATTGATAGCAATGGAGCCCATTTGCTACCGATATATATATATATATATATATATATATATATATATATATATATATATATATATATATATAGTCCGGCTACTATACTTGTAAAAGTACCAATTGCTTATAAGTTTTCTACCATTAGATCTATCCCTTTAACTAATTTCACCTCTTAAATCATATTATTCTACCAACCACTCACTAAACCCAAGGGGGCCTACTATAATCCTAAATACACACCCTTTCATCCAAAAGATAAAAACCTGCAAGCACCAATGACTTTGTATTTTTAAAAACATAAGAGCTCAATTATATATATATATATATATATATAAATCTGTAAGCACCAATAACTTTGTACTTTTTAAAGCATAGGAGCACCAATGCCTTTGTTCTTTTAAAAGTATAGGAGCTCAATTATATATATATATATATATATATATGTCACGCCCCGAGTTCAAAAATCAGTGTCTAAAATTTTTTTTTTTTTTTTTATCAGAGTTTCAAAACCAGCCAGGGCGCAACAGACCGCCACATATATAGAAGAGTCCCAATCCCCTTTGGGATTGAGCCTTTTCTATATATGCACGACTAGCTTGGCCACAACCTCAGAGTTACTAACTACGTACAACTAGTAACAAAAAATTACAAACTATCTTTACAAATATCACATATGAAATTACAATATCTTTCCTTTAGCATCAACATAACATGGTCTGTTCGGCTGTCAGGGTCAACCTCTATTTCGATACCTCGCCAACTCGTCCCAACATCCCAGCACCCACTCGACCTGAAAAATGGTCACCCGGGGGGTGTGAGATACACTGTACATGTATCCCAGTGGGCACGACGAGCTGAGAAATAGCAGATCGTACCTACTGGTATACAATACTAGAGGATAGTAATAATCACATGTTAGGTATAGCAGATATATCTTTGGAGCTGTAATTTAAAGCAACTTTCAAAATCTTTAAGCGAGCTTAGGATGATAACCATAGATCAGGCAATCTACTAAAGGATAGTAATAATCAAGATTAAGTAAACAAGATTATGAAGCGAATGAATAATCAACAAGGAAATACATCAATATCTCAGCAGGGGTAAACTGGATAAACAATCAGCAGGTCTACTGATATCATGAATACTGAATTAAGCATGCTGAGAAACTATATAGGCAGGTATCAAACAAATGCTGATGATAAATGAATGTATTCAAACAGGAACCAGGGAAGCAGACTAAACAGGCAACATATGCATCAACAATGAAATATCAAATTACGCAATCACAAGCCACCATATTGGTCTACAAGACCTCAGGCAAACTGCCCACCTGGCACCACCTGGTTGACATTTCCCCCCTGGGGGTCACGGGTTGCCACTGCTAACCACTTTACCGGTAAAGAACATCGATGCGGGTAATTACTCCGCTAATGTTCGTGAAGAACAACGGTGCGGGCGATCATAATGCAAATGCTCAAGCTCTCGGTCCACTGACCGGGTAATTCGGCAACAAGCCGGGAAAATCTCCACTGGGATGCAACAGTATAGGCCAACAGAATCACAACTCAAAAGAACAGCAACAAGATGAAACAATCTCCAACAAGGATGCAAACTCAAAACCAACTGAAACTCTACTCATATGCATGAATAATCAGCAACATGAATCATGGATAAGATATAATCAGAAGTACTGATAATCAGGTATAATAATTATCCAGGTCTGAAAGCAACTAAATACCAATCATGCAGGCTAACCAATCATGCAAAACTAAACACATGTTTTTGAGAAAACCATTTTGAAAACAAGTTTTAGGTCCAAGCCTCGAAGAGCAATGCCTTTGTCCTATCAAACAAGAACAGACTCAGGCGACCCCACGATGCTTGGTAAAAACATTTATTGAATTAAATCATGTGTTTAGCATCATAACATTTGATCAACAACAAGCCAAAACAATCCAATCAAGGATGCAATATCAGAATCAACTGAATCTCAACTCATATGCAGGAATAATCATCCACTACTATAGTTTGGATCAGAAATAATCCGGGAGTACTGATAAACAGGTATGCAACTAGAAATGACCAAAATCCCAACAAGGGTGCAATGCAGAATATAATCAACAACTTCTAGAACATGGATCAGGATATACTGATAATCAAGTATAAATGTGCAAGCTAGCTAATGACCAATCAGGCATGGCAAATGTCCAGGAATAGAGTCATAATATCTGGAAGCAACTGAGAATCAATCATGCAAAACTAAAAATCTTTTTAGGAAAACATTTTGAAAACATGTTTTATGTCCAAACCTCGAAGGGCTATGCCTTCGTCTATCAAACAAGAACAGACTCCGGCGACTCTGCGATGCTTGGAGACAAAACATTGTTTGACTAAAATCATGTTTATAGCAAAATTAAAACTGATCAAAAGGAAGGCAGACTCGAAATTCATCTAGGCTACAAGAACAGGGGTCCAACCAATACTATACCCAGAGGGCCGAAATGATAAAGCCCGGACCGAAGATAAACCCACCTGTCGTTTTGCAGGCGAACTTTTGACTCCAAAGGAAAGCTCGAAAACTGTGCCAACCTGAATCAAAAATACTGATCAGGGAACAACTCAACCACTCTAACCCCCGACTTAATTTAAACTCAAATCTTTTCCAAAAATCGCACTTTTAGTGCCTTTAGATAGCCGTTTTCGCTCGTTCTCTTAACTGGAATAATATTTTTACGAACCGTCACTTCCAGTAGGTGACAAATAACTTGCTGAACACCGTGCTCACCCATTTGTGGCAGCACGGAACCCGAGGAAAACTTCGGGTCATAAAATACTCCTCTAACCTAGCCTTAAGCAATTTTTGTTTCTTCGACTTGTCAAAACGATTTTCTAACGCGAGCATCGCATCCAGTGACCCCAAATTAGTCAAGATCTCACTGTCGCGGCTTCGCAAACAGCCCAGAACAGACTTTGGGCCAAAACTTTAACCTAAAGCTTGTTTATACTATAACTACTCATCTAGTGATCCAAAATCAATTTTGTTTGAAACATAAGCTCAAAATACCTCAAGTTTCACAGGGCTTGCCCTAGTCCAGCCTAGAAACTACTGGTTCAACCAGAACCAACACCAAGCTCTCAGACAACATTCACAATGCTCCAAATGTAATTCCTCACAGATCCTGTTTGATCTGAAGTGAGCATCAAGCTCAGGGAATGATTTGAAGCAACATTCATATTTAAATCGAAGCCTAATTCCCAATTTTTCTCTGTGGCATTTTATCAAACATTTGGTGTGCACCTTTCACGTACAAACACACACTACCTTGCCCGAGTCCAAACTCAGCAACCACAGCACCAAAAGCTTTCAAACTTGGAAGGAAATGCTCTAAAGAGTTTAAACTACAATCCCAGCAAGTTTGGGCCAAGATTTACTGTCTGGATTGGCCGGAGCAACGAAGAAGATGAAGCCTTTTTGCTTTGAAAATCGTGACCATCCAACCAGTACATCTGGGACCCAACCACTTGCACAAACATTCCCAAAAAACTCAAAACAAACCTACCTGAACCCGTGCCCGGCGACAGGGCACGGCGGCGGCGCGGCGGAGCAAAGCTCGGTTTGAGCTTCACCTCCAACAATGGCAACTTTTCATTCATAAGGTTTTAGGTGCAAAGGACAGCACAAATAGCTTCCTAGCAAGCTTTTAGGAACGTCTGGGCCTAACCCCGCTGTCGGAGGTCGCCGGATGGCCGGCCGCCATTAATGGCCTCGAGCTCGGGCCATCCATGGCCGGTCCTCATTTGGGCTGCATGGTTCGCATGCAAGAGCATGGGTGGAACCCTCTCACACCCAGGAAGATCACCTGACACTTGGCCGGAGGCGGGGAGGCTCGCCGGCGCCGGAGCACAAAGCTCGGCCGAAGTGCAATATTCCCAAAAACTAGGGCACAAATCTGCCATTGATCCGCTCGATCATACTCTACCAAATTTGGTGGGGTTGATACTCATCCCCTACAGTCCATGCCTACCAACTTTGGCTCATTTTTGCCCATTGGTTGAAGAGAACGGCCGCGGCGGAGTTTTCTTAGGTTTCCGGCGATGGTTTTCCCCCGTCGGCCAACCAACGTGCATGGGGGCTCGGGGCTGTGCAGAGAGCATCCTAATGTCCTAAGAAGTCTACTGCTAGTGGTCTCGGGCTCATACAACCAGAGGTTTGAGAGCCTTACCTCGCCGGAGTTGATGAAGATAAGGAAGAAGCCGGTTTCTCTTTTCCTTTCTCGCGCGGCCACGGCAACCACCCCGGAGCTCTTCCAGTCACAGAGGAACACCTCAGGGACTCCAGATCCAACTTTGGAAGAGTTTGGTTCCAACCTTCTTTGCTCTCTCTCTCTCTCTCGGTTTACTTCAATGGAGGGGGTGACTCCTCGGCCACCACAACACCCAGGGCTTCGTGTGGGGAGTGCAGAGGATTGCTGTGATGCTTTGGAATACTTCTTGACCCCTCGTGCTCCCCCAAAGAAGGCCAACAGCCATTTTGGTTTAAATGCATTTTTGTTGCAAAATTTTGGTTTAGTCCCTCACCCAACCAACCAAACACACTAAGGCCCCTACTGTAGATCATATAGGCTGACAGGACCCTAGCCTAAAATCCTTTTAATTTTTGGTCCACCAAAAGTATAGATTTTATAGAAAAATATTAGTTTTTCGACACTTTTCGCGCATTTCGAGACAAACAGTTCGTCGAATTGTGAAACAGACTTCGTCACGACGTCCGGCTCGTCGAGACCTTTTAAATGGCATATTTGTTTGCTTGATTTGGCGCTCGAGTAAAATCTCGGGCCATAAAGTTCGACCAGTTACAGTACACTGCACGCACTTTGACGCACCCGGATCGCCAAACGCGAATTCCGTCAGTGCCATTGCGCTCAGAACGTCGAAAATAGCTAGGATTGACTACTCATACCTCTATGTTTGGGGTCCAGACGGCGAAACGGCCGACGTTGGTCAAAAGGGCAATTGAAATTGGGGTTACTATTCACAGCTTAAGTTTTGGGACCCGCTTTTTCTTCGCTGTTTTACGGAAGATCCGACCGTCGGATCGAAGACATGTCAATATCAATTTTTCATATTTCGACGAGACGGTCGCAATGGTGATCTCGGATTTTCGAGATCAGACTCCGATCAAAAGTCGATATTCTAGGGCCTCTATTGCACTACAAATTCCCAATGTTTGCTCAATTAATCAATTTACAAACTTAAAAAGCAAAGTTTAAAGTCTTTAAATTTCAAGGTTATATATATATATATATACATGTATATATATATATATATATATATATATATATATATATATATATATATATATATATATATATATATATATATATATATATATATATATATATATATATATATATACATATATATATATATATATATATATATACATATATATATATATATATACATATATATATATATATATACATATATATATATATATACATATATATATATATATATATACATATATATATATATATATATATATATATATAGAGTTGGGCTGGAATGCTATTGTGATGATCCGGACTCCCGCAGGAACTGTGCAACATTAAACAGTGACTGTAGGGAGCTTATTCGGTGAAGCAGAGCTTGTAGAATCGAAATTGGACATTTAATATAGACTCTGCGCGAAAATCGGAGCAAATGGAATTTTCCGGGAGCTTTCGGCAAAATTTCGGATGAGAATTTGGCAAAATGGACAGCGGATTTGGACTCAGCGCGCGAAAACGATCGAAATGGTATATTTACTTTATTTTTTCGGCGCAAAATTACTGTTCACGCCGGAACAGTAACTCCGGCCGCCGGAATTACTGTTCCGGCGACCGGCAAGCGGCGGCGGGCGGCGGCGGGCGGCGGCGCAGCGGCGGCACAGCGGCAGAGGGCGGCGGCGCAGGCGCGGGCGGGGGGGGCTCGGGTGCACGGTCCATGGGCCTGGCGTGCACCGGGAGCACCGAACCCTGCATCTGCCACGTGGCAGCTTCCCATTGGCTGGCCGGCTTCTAGAAGCCCACGGGGACTGTGACACGTGGCAAGATCCTATTGGCTGACATCTTCCGGAAGACCCGGCGCGGGGACCGGGCCCGTGCACCACGTGGACACGTGGCAGCTTCTGAGTGGCCCTTGCACCGGCTGTTCCCTGTTTTGTGGACACGTGGCGCGTTTTGGTTGGCCCGTTTCGGTGTTCCCTGTTCGGATCCGATCCTGTGTGGAGCCCCAGCCCATTATAAATAGCAATCCCCACCCCCTCTCATTCCCACCTCGATTTGTGGGCCTTAGAGTGAGAATCAGGGCATGTGCCCTCTACGAAATTTCTTCCTATCTCTCTCTTCTCTCTCTCCTCCAAATCTCAGAATTTTTAGAGTTACAGTTAGTGAGTTATCTGCGACGCGGCGCACTGCGACGGTTTTCTTTTTCGGCCTATTTCCCGTCGCAGTTCCGTCGAAAATTCCCTGTGGGCTAACCAGGAGGAATTTTTGGATGATTTTTGCGACAGCGCGTTCCTAAGAGGTAAGGCTTCGATTTCCGTGTTGATCACTTTGCTCCATTTCGTACTTTTGGCACGATTCCCGAGGCCTCTTTGACCCCCCTTTTTGCTGTGGAAATTTCTGGACAGTGTCAACTTCTCCGATTTTTATCTTGGCGTAGGAGCATCAGATCGAGGCGTTTAAAGAGTCGATTTTGATTTACTCTTCGCGAGGAACGCAACCGTAATTTTTCTGGATTTTTCTGAGCACTATACAGAGGTGAAAAACTCCTCTCTTTTCGTGCTATTTGAAAAATAGCAAAAGCTGTATTTTTATGAATAATATAGTTACACCCTGTGCAATGTGTGTTGCTGTAGGGCACCGTTCTCGGCAGACAGCAGTTCTGGGGGACTGTGGACAGCCAGGAGACTATCTGGGTGTGATTTGAGCTGTTCGAGGTGGGCGGTTGTTGCTTACCTCATTTTTGACAAGCTCACTGGGATTACTGGAACTCCCCTAAAATTCAATTGATAAGAACAATTGGGACAAACTAATATGACAATTGATGAGAACAATTGGGATAAACTAATATGACAAATGATGAGAACCATTGGGACTACTAACAGGACTACTAACAGGACTACTAACAGGACTACTAACAGGACTACTAACAGGACAACTAACAGGACAATTGATGAGAACCGCTGGGACGAACTCTCCTAAAATTTAATATAACCCCACCAATTATATGATGACTTATATTGGGACACTGTGATTGGGACAAAGGCTATAATCTCGCATGCAATAACTTTCATAACAATCAATCTTTTTTATAAATATTTGACACTTTTCTACAGCTTTTAAATAATGGCATGCTTTCTTGCTCATCTAGTTAGCCACTATTTATTGCTACACTATCATCTTGGGAATTGTACATGTTTCATTATTGTCCTGTGCATCCAGAGGCTTGTTGCTCAAGTGTGAGCAGGGGTTTGGGATAGTGTAGTCGAGATTGCATTAGATTATGGATTTGTGGGGTATTGCGGTGACCGCGGACAGTAGGCGGTCGACCAGATATTTATCCTTGCATCAGATTAGGGATGAGTCTGGTCTATTTTGCATCAGCTGAGGATCGGGTTATCCTAGTGGATGGTTTCCCACTTGTTAAGTACTATGGCATCAGATCGGGGTTTTCTTTAGTGGATAGTTTTTCCCACTTTGATCATAGTCATGATCCAGTCCTGCTGTTTTATGGCACTTCTGATACTTATTACTGAGATATTTTACTCGTGTGGGTCGCTCCCCTCGAGTGCCACTCCGGAGTGTGTTACAGACAGACTTTGAGTCCTTGAGACTCCTATCCCCTATCGGTGTTATGCGTTGACCAGCATACCCAATTTGGCAACCACTATTCCCTATCGGTGTCATGCGTTGGCCAGCATACCCGATTTGGCAAACACTATCCCCTATCGGTGTTATGCATTGGCCAGCATACCCGATTTGGCAAGGCACAGCAGGCAGTACCAGTGACACAAGACTGAGTTATTTCAGGCAGGCATGTTTGGTATTGTTGCATACAGTCATTTCATGCTACATGACATTTAGAGGCATACTAGTGGTGGTTTCCCTTTATTCAGCAGTTCTGTTTACAGCTTTACCACTTATTCCTTTCTGGCCTCTAGTAGTCCTAGTGGGTGCGTCAGAGTTGAGGTTTTGCCCACTAGGGGAGGCTACTGGTTTATCTGGTAGTTCTCACCCCCATTACTGTTTTTCTCTTTCTTCTCCTTTATTTTGCAGAGTCGTCTGCGGGAGCTGCTAGGCCATCGGCAGCTGATCGAGGTAAGGGGATCGCTGAATAGATAGATCTCCTGGGAGACTGAGAGCTGTAGATAGACGTTGTACCCTTCACTCAGACTGTGGTATTCTCCTTTTATTTTGAGTCTGGCTTTCGCCGACTGGTTGTATTATTTTGGTGAGCTGGGAGATTATTGTACATATCACAGTTTATTTTTAGTCCCAGTATGAGATACTATGTGGTTCTTCCACTTCAGCTCTGTATTATGCTCTTTTATTGTTTATATTATATCGGAGCAGGTTACCAGCGCTTCGTGTACTCGGGAAATCCCATGTGCACGGCGGATCTGTTGGCGAGCCCGGGTTCCGGGGCGTGACAGATTAAGTTGGTATCAGAGCTTAGGGATAGGTCAGTTGGGACTTAGGAAACCCTAGGCTTTTGACATACCCTAGGATGATAGGGTACGAGAGACGTGGCAATTTTGCGGAAGTCGTTGTGTTACTTATTTAACTCTTCCAATAAAGGAAGAGGGGTCGACATAGCCTACTTCTGGTAGACTGTTATGTTGGCTGCAGACAACATAAAGTCACAGAAATAGGAGAATGTCTTTGACTTTCGCTAGAATGGGTCGTGTGGGGGTTGGATACTAAGGGTGGTTTCTTGTGGTAGGATGCCTCCGCAACGTAGAATGTTGACGCGTTCGCAGCCTTCTTCCCCTGAGCCCGAGCCGGAAGAGTCCGAGCAGGGCCAGCAGAGTGAGGTGCAGGAGCTGCAGGCTCAGATGGCCCAGATGTCAGAGGCCGTGCGGCGTTAGGAGGAGGCCATGGGTCGGCTGACGCAGATGTTAGAACAGAGGGCGCAGCCTGTTGTTGCACCCCCTGAGAGTTCTCCCGTACCACCCTCCCCTGCTGTGGCTTCCCCAGTTGGACCGGTGACCACGGCATCCCCTGTTGCTCAGGGAGCAATCCGGCCATTGACTCCGGCGGAGGAGCAGGAGATTGCTGACAAACTTACTCAGTTCTGTAAGCGGGGACCGCCCAGGTTTTCAGGGCGGAATACCCAGCCGTGGGAGATCGGGACTTGGCTTTCGTCAATGGAGAAGTTATTCCGGGACTTCTTCATTGACCAGAAGTACAGGGTACATATGGCTGTACACTGCTTAGACGGGGACGCTGATGCATGGTGGCGTCGGGTAGAGCCTCTGGAGTTCCAGATCACTCGACAGCTACCCTGGTCAGAGTTCAAGAAGATGATTCTGGATACGTACTTTTCCACGAGTATGAAGAAAAAGCTGGAAGATGATTTGAAGAATCTTCAGCAAGGCGACCGGACAGCATTGGACTACTTTCAGGAGTTCACACGGTTACTCAACTGCGTACCTTACGTCGCCAGGGACGGACCGCACCAGGTGGAGCTCTTTGAGTCGGGCCTGCGCCCAGAAATCTATACTCTGGTGCATGCTCAGAGACTACAGACCTTGGAGGAGGCAGCAGAGCATGCCCAGTGGGTTGAGAGGGGAGACCACGTCGTCGCCAGACGTGGGGGCCTGGTCGCTCAAGGCGCAGACAGGAAGCGACCAGCGCAGGACGACGGGGGACAGGCCAGTTCTTGGAGGCCGCCACGGCCTCAGTTTTCCGGCCGTAGGCGTTCTGAGCGGCGAGGGCCTGGGGGATCCCAGAGGCCACCGCAGCATCAGCAGCAACAGCATTCGCATCAGCAGAGATCGCAGTCGCGGCAAGCAAGGGCCTCCGCGACAGAGGCAGCAGGCGAGGCAGCCCCAGGCTACGGTTAGGTGCATTTTCTGCCAGGGACAGCATAACTCTGATGCTTGTGATCTGAGGTTTGGCCGCTGTTATCGGTGTGGACAGTCTGGCCACCTCCGAGCTGCCTGCCCATATGCACCATCGACGGCGCCTTCTTCAGCATCTGCTCCTTCTCCGTCTCAGCAACGGTCGACGGCTCAGCGGCCATATGCTCCAGCAAGCTGGCCATCTTCTTCCCATCCCACGGAGTATCGCCCTCCAGCTCAAAGTGGGCGAGTGTATGCTGCACAGGTAGAGGACTCTTCGGCAGCAGATCACGTGGTGGCAGGTATCACCTTACTTTCTGGCATTAGGACTCGTACATTATTTGATACTGGAGCATCGCATTCTTTTATTAGTAAATCATTTGCATCATTACATGGGATAGAGGTAGGACTTTTGCCACGTGCACGAGAGGTTCGGATTCCCGATCACACCTTGCACGTGGAGGAGTGTTGTTGGTCCTGCCCGATGCAAATCGAGTCCTGGATTATGCCAGCTGACCTGTTGGTCCTGAGACAATTGAAGGACTTCGATGTGGTCCTCGGGATGGACTGGCTGGCTCGGTATTTCGCGACTATTGACTGTGCCGCAAGGACGGTCACTTTTAGAGAACCTGGCCAGGAGATGTTGGTATACCGGGGATGTCAGAGTACTTTCTTTGCCTCTATGGTTTCGACTTCCCGAGCGAGGCAGATGATCCATCGAGGATGTGTAGCCTTTTTGGCTAGTGTTGTTGAAGGGCCTACGGCGGCGCCGGGACTCGGGGATATCCCTATTGCCCGCGAGTTCCCGGATGTTTTTTCCCCTGGGCTTACTAGCATGCCGCCAGATAGGGAAATTGAGTTTGTGATTGACGTAGTTCCGGGAACTGCGCCAATCTCAAAGGCTCCGTACCGGATGGCACCGGCTGAGCTGCGAGAGCTTAAGGCGCAACTCCAGGATTTGATGGACAAGGGCTTATTAGGCCGAGTGTGTCGCCTTGGGGAGCGCCGGTGCTATTCGTGAAAAAGAAGGATGGGTCACTTCGATTGTGTGTGGACTATAGGGAATTAAATAAAGTGACCATCAAAACAAGTACCCTTTGCCGCGCATCGCTGATCTTTTTGATCAGCTGCAAGGGTCTTGTGTCTTCTCTAAGATAGATTTGCAGTCTGGTTACCACCAGTTGAAGGTGAAGGCCGAGGATATTCCGAAAACGGCATTTAGATCACGGTACGGGCATTATGAATTTACAGTTATGCCTTTTGGGCTAACTAATGCCCCTGCCGCATTCATGGATTTGATGAACCGGATCTTCCGACTATACTTGGATCGATTCGTAGTAGTATTCATTGATGATATCTTGATTTACTCCCGAAGTGATATTGAGCATGAGGAGCACTTAAGGATCGTGCTGCAACTTCTGCAAGAGAAGAAGTTGTATGCCAAGCTGGCAAAGTGCGAGTTTTGGCTTCGGGAGGTAGTCTTCTTGGGCCATGTGATTTCCGCTGCAGGTGTGGCGGTGGACCCAGCGAAGATTGAGGCAGTCCGTGATTGGCCCCGACCGACGACGGTTTCTGAGGTACGTAGCTTTATGGGTTTAGCTGGGTATTACCGTCGGTTTGTGGAAGGCTTTGCGAAGCTCTCCACACCCCTCACTCGCTTGACGCGTAAGGGAGTGAAGTTTATCTGGAGTGAGGACTGTCAAAAGAGCTTTGAGGAGCTAAAGAATAGACTAATGACCGCTCCTATCCTTTCCCTTCCTGTGATGGAAAAGGGATATGTGATCTACAGCGACGCATCACACAGTGGACTCGGTTGTGTGTTGATGCAGGAAGGGAGGGTAATTGCTTATGCATCAAGGCAACTCAAGGATTATGAGAAGAATTACCCTACCCATGACTTGGAGCTCGCTGCCGTGGTTTTTGCACTAAGCTCTGGCGTCATTATCTATATGGGAGAGCATTGTGAAATCTACACCGACCACAAGAGCCTAAAATACCTGTTCACGCAGAAGGAGTTGAATTTGAGGCAACGTAGGTGGTTAGAGCTATTAAAGGCTTATGATGTAGATATTCTCTACCACCCAGGCAAGGCTAATGTGGTCGCTGATGCCTTGAGTAGGAGGGCGGTGCAAAGTTTGTCTATGTTAATCACAGACCAGGCACCGCTATTAGAGGAAATGAGACGACTCGAGATAGAGGTTGTGTCCCCTGGGGTCACTGCTAGACTGACATCTTTAGTCTTGCAGCCCACTCTGCTGGACAGGATCAAAGAGAAACAGAGTGAGGACCCCCACTTGGCCAGGATTAGAGATCATATTCCGATGTGATCAGTCAGGGGACTTTACGATAGATGCCTCGGGAATACTGAGGTACAGGAACCGAGCATGTGTGCCAATAGATGTGGAGATTAGAGAACAGATATTGCGAGAGGCCCATTATACACACTTATACCCTACATCCTGGTGGGACTAAGATGTATAGGACCTCAAGGCACACTTCTGGTGGAAAGGCATGAAAAGGGATATGGGAGATTTGTGGCGCAGTGTTTAACCTGTCAGCAGGTGAAAGCTGAGCATCGAGTGCCAGCTGGCAAGTTACAAAGTCTCCCAATCCCCGAGTGGAAATGGGACCACATTACAATGGACTTTGTGGTCGGACTACCGAGGGCCCAGGGAGGAGCAGACGCTATCTGGGTAGTTGTTGATAGACTTACCAAGTCGGCGCACTTTCTGCCCATGCAGACTACGTGGCCACTTGAGCGACTAGCCCAGCTATATCTAGATGAGATAGTTAGATTGCATGGAGTCCCCGCCTCCATTGTATCAGATAGAGACCGAGGTTTGTTTCACGTTTCTGGATGAGTTTGCAGACAACCTTGGGAACTCAGCTTAGGTTCAGTACTGCTTTCATCCGCAGACGGATGGACAGTCAGAACGGACGATACAATCCTGGAGGACATGCTGAGGGCTTGTGTCCTGGATTCGGCGGAGGGTGGATTCGGCATTTATCTTTGGCTGAATTCGCGTACAACAATAGCTTTCAAGCGAGCATTCACATGGCTCCGTTTGAAGCATTGTATGGACGCAAGTGTCGATCACCACTTTATTGGAGTGACGTAGGCGAGAGGCGGACCTTGGGACCAGATGTCTTGATAGAGGCAGAAGAGAAGGTCCGGGTGATTCGAAAAGCATCTTCAGACCGCCCAAAGCCGACAGAGGAGTTATGCCGATGTTCGGCGACGAGACCTAGAATTTCAAGTTGGAGATCATGTATTCCTGAAAGTCTCGCCGTCCAAAGGAATCAGGAGATTCGGCATTCGTGGAAAGCTTAGCCCCCGATACATTGGACCCTTTGAGGTATTGGGGCGTATCGGGCCAGTTGCCTACCGACTCGCACTTCCTCCGAGGCTTGCTGGTGTCCATGATGTATTTCATGTTTCTACTTTGAGAAAGTATATCTTCGACCCGTCGCACGTCATCGACTTCACACCGCTGAGATCAGCGAGGATTTGAGGTATGAGGAGCGCCCACTGCGAATTCTGGATCGAGAGGTGAAAGAATTGCGCAATCGGGCCATTCCCTATGTGAAGATCCAATGGGGCAATCATGACGAGCGCGAGGCTACATGGGAGCTCGAGTCGGAGATGAGGGATGCTCACCCCTACTTATTCGAGACATCGGACTGAGGATTATTGTTTAGTCTCGTTTCGAGGACGAAACTCTTTTTAGTGGGGGAGGATGTGATGATCCGGACTCCCGCAGGAACTGTGCAACATTAAACAGTGACTGTAGGGAGCTTATTCGGTGAAGCAGAGCTTGTAGAATCGAAATGGACATTTAATATAGACTCTGCGCGAAAATCGGAGCAAATGAATTTTCCGGGAGCTTTCGGCAAAATTCGGATGAGAATTTGGCAAAATGGACAGCGGATTTGGACTCAGCGCGCGGGAAAACGATCGAAATGGTATATTTACTTTATTTTTTCGGCGCAAAATTACTGTTCACGCCGGAACAGTAACTCCGGCCGCCGGAATTACTGTTCCGGCGACCGGCAAGCGGCGGCGGCGGGCGGCGGCGGGCGGCGGCGCAGCGGCGGCACAGCGGCAGAGGGCGGCGGCGCAGGCGCGGCGGGGGGGGCTCGGGTGCGCGGTCCATGGGCCTGGCGTGCACCGGGAGCACCGAAACCCCATCTGCCACGTGGCAGCTTCCCATTGGCTGGCCGGCTTCTAGAAGCCCACGGGGACTGTGACACGTGGCAGATCCTATTGGCTGACATCTTCCGGAAGACCGGCGCGGGGACCGGGCCCGTGCACCACGTGGACACGTGGCAGCTTCTGAGTGGCCCTTGCACAGGCTGTTCCCTGTTTTGTGGACACGTGGCGCGTTTTGGTTGGCCCGTTTCGGTGTTCCCTGTTCGGATCCGATCCTGTGTGGAGCCCAGCCCATTATAAATAGCAATCCCCACCCCCTCTCATTCCCACCTCGATTTGCGGGCCTTAGAGTGAGAATCAGGGCAGTGCCCTCTACGAAATTTCTTCCTCTCTCTCTTCTCTCTCTCTCCTCCAAATCTCAGAATTTTTGGAGTTACAGTTAGTGAGTTATCTGCGACGCGGCGCACTGCGACGGTTTTCTTTTTCGGCCCATTTCCCGTCGCAGTTCCGTCGAAAATTCCCTGTGGGCTAACCAGGAGGAATTTTTGGACGATTTTTGCGACAGCGCGTTCCTAAGAGGTAAGGCTTCGATTTCCGTGTTGATCACTTTGCTCCATTTCGTACTTTTGGCACGATTCCCGAGGCCTCTTTGACCCCCCTTTTTGCTGTGGAAATTTCTGGACAGTGTCAACTTCTCCGATTTTTATCTTGGCGTAGGAGCATCAGATCGAGGCGTTTAAAGAGTCGATTTTGATCTACTCTTCGCGAGGAACGCAACCGTAATTTTTCTGGATTTTTCTGAGCACTATACAGAGGTGAAAAACTCCTCTCTTTTCGTGCTATTTGAAAAACAGCAAAAGCTGTATTTTTATGATAATATAGTTACACCCTGTGCAATGTGTGTTGCTGTAGGGCACCGTTCTCGGCAGACAGCAGTTCGGGGACTGTGGACAGCCAGGAGACTATCTGGGTGTGATTTGAGCTGTTCGAGGTGGGCGGTTGTTGCTTACCTCATTTTTGACAAGCTCACTGGGATTACTGGAACTCCCCTAAAATTAATTGATAAGAACAATTGGGACAAACTAATATGACAATTGATGAGAACAATTGGGATAAACTAATATGACAAATGATGAGAACATTGGGACTACTAACAGGACTACTAACAGACTACTAACAGGACTACTAACAGGACTACTAACAGGACAACTAACAGGACAATTGATGAGAACCGCTGGGACGAACTCTCCTAAAATTTAATATAACCCCACCAATTATATGATGACTTATATTGGGACACTGTGATTGGGACAAAGGCTATAATCTCGCATGCAAAACTTTCATAACAATCAATCTTTTTTATAAATATTGACACTTTTCTACAGCTTTTAAATAATGGCATGCTTCTTGCTCATCTAGTTAGCCACTATTTATTGCTACACTATCATCTTGGGAATTGTACATGTTTCATTATTGTCCTGTGCATCCAGAGGCTTGTTGCTCTCAAGTGTGAGCAGGGGTTTGGGATAGTGTAGTCGAGATGCATTAGATTATGGATTTGTGGGGTATTGCGGTGACCGCGGACAGTAGGCGGTCGACCAGATATATCCTTGCATCAGATTAGGGATGAGTCTGGTCTATTTTGCATCAGCTGAGGATCGGGTTATCCTAGTGGATGGTTTCCCACTTGTTAAGTACTATGGCATCAGATCGGGGTTTTCTTAGTGGATAGTTTTTCCCACTTTGATCATAGTCATGATCCAGTCCTGCTGTTTTATGGCACTTCTGATACTTATTACTGAGATATTTTACTCGTGTGGGTCGCTCCCCTCGAGTGCCACTCCGGAGTGTGTTACAGACAGACTTTGAGTCCTTGAGACTCCTATCCCCTATCGGTGTTATGCGTTGACCAGCATACCCAATTTGGCAACCACTATTCCCTATCGGTGTCATGCGTTGGCCAGCATACCCGATTTGGCAAACACTATCCCCTATCGGTGTTATGCATTGGCCAGCATACCCGATTTGGCAAGGCACAGCAGGCAGTACCAGTGACACAAGACTGAGTTATTTCAGGCAGGCATGTTTGGTATTGTTGCATACAGTCATTTCATGCTACATGACATTTAGAGGCATACTAGTGGTGGTTTCCCTTTATTCAGCAGTTCTGTTTACAGCTTTACCACTTATTCCTTTCTGGCCTCTAGTAGTCCTAGTGGGTGCGTCAGAGTTGAGGTTTTGCCCACTAGGGGAGGCTACTGGTTTATCTGGTAGTTCTCACCCCCATTTTATGTTTTTCTTTCTTCTCCTTTATTTTGCAGAGTCGTCTGCGGGAGCTGCTAGGCCATCGGCAGCTGATCGAGGTAAGGGGATCGCTGAATAGATAGATCTCCTGGGAGACTGAGAGCTGTAGATAGACGTTGTACCCTTCACTCAGACTGTGGTATTCTCCTTTTATTTTGAGTCTGGCTTTCGCCGACTGGTTGTATTATTTTGGTGAGCTGGGAGATTATTGTACATATCACAGTTTATTTTTAGTCCCAGTATGAGATACTATGTGGTTCTTCCACTTCAGCTCTGTATTATGCTCTTTTATTGTTTATATTATATCGGAGCAGGTTACCAGCGCTTCGTGTACTCGGGAAATCCCATGTGCACGGCGGATCTGTTGGCGAGCCCGGGTTCCGGGGCGTGACA